>JADRCH010000106.1:2083042-2124537 GCA_019843965.1 Rhynchomys soricoides | reverse complement strand
GTTCTTGCTGGCGAGACCGTAGGGCGGGACAGACAGTGTCTAGTGATGAACCTGGAGCTTGTGAATCCAGTCAACTGAGTCATCTCCTGGCATCATTATATATAGGTTTACTAGTCAACCACATACCAGTAAAGCTGAGGGAAAAGAAATAAAACATTTCACATTTTTTACAAAAAAGAAATGACAACCTCCAAGCTTCATCACTAAATCCAACTCCTCACTTTGCCTGTAAAACCAGAGCCTTCCATCCATGGCCACCTTCTCACTATCTCTTCATGTTCATTACACAAAAATACACTATGTCTGTAAACACTATGTAGTAGCTCTACTAGCTTCCCATGTGTCTCTTCCTGAGTGGGTACACTCTACCATGTTCTTAGTAAGCCTTTCATCAACTTTATGTCTTTACAGACAGACTTACACAAAGTCTAACTGTTGATCCATGTTGTGTGACAGTGTTCTTAAAGGGACAAGGAGAATATAAAATTCCTTTCCCTTACTGTCTCGAAGCCAGGCAACACTGATGTCCAGTCTGCATCTACTTTAATGAGCTTATGGCTCTTGTCCCTGGACTGATAACAATCTTAAATATGTTACAAGATCTTGTGGTCTCAAGATCTCCTTGAATCCTAGGATCAACCAAACCTGGACATCATGTGGTTCTCTTGTCCTTGAGATTGAATAGACTGGTTTGTTCACATTTCATTAGTGTTCCCCATCTGTGTTCATAACTCAGCCTGAGCTACAGTCCCTTGTGTCTAAGCATCCTCACCCCACCTGAATCAAGCTTAACTAATACCATTTAATAAGTTGCAGAACTTTCTGGTCTTGGCTTTTTGCCCCAAATTTTAATAGGTGTATTTATTTGGAGAGTTTGTGCATAAGGTACATGCGACAGTCAAATAACAACTTGTGGGAATCAGCTCTCTCCTTCCACCATGTGAGATGAAAATCAAGATGTCAGGCTTGACGGCAAGGACCTTTACTCAGTGACCCATCTCCAAAGCCCTAGTTGTCTTTTGGTTTTTGTTTTCTTTTCTTTTTATTCTAGCGCTTAAAGTCTAACCCTAATTAGGCAAGTTCTCACATCAAATTATACCCCAAACCCTATCCACCTTTCTGCATTTTCTGAAATATCAGCTCACTGGAGGAAATTTGGTTTAAAAAAATGTAGACCCATAGCACTATTTAAAAGTTCTTGGATACCAAATACTTTCTTCTCCTTCCCCCTCCCCTTCCCCTTCCCCCTCCCCTTCTTCCTCTTCCTCTTCCTCCTCCTCCTCCTCCTTTTCCTCTTCTACTTCTTTTGCTAACTGGACCATCTATATGTTTGTAGAAAAGGAAGCTTTAGCTAAGATTTTAAACAATTGACATGATGTTTTATTTTGGTGGTGCTGGTGGTGGTGGTGGTGCTGGTGGTGGTGGTGGTGGTGGTGATGGTCCTTTTTCTGCAGTATGCCTATACTGCTACCTCCAACACTCTCATTCCTGACTTCCTACTAGGTCTTCCCTGAGGACTGTCCTCATCAGCAGTGTTTTAAAACAGAAATACAAGAAAAACTTTCTGTTGCTTACAAGTTTTTCTTTGTTTATTTGTTGTTGTTTTGTTTTGACCTCTGGAAGCACATGCACCTGTGCTGAGGTGAGTCTCCCTGACAAGGCAGTCTTTGAGATATGGAAGGAAAGACACTCACATCAATGGCCTGCATAAACAGTTTATGGAAGCACCAGCCTAAAGATCCAGGATGAACAAATAAAATGAGAGGAACTGAACAGAGAGGTCTTGGTGACCCTGCTTACTCATTTGCCATCTGAGCACCCTTGGCTTTGTACTAAAATAAAAACAACATACGACTTCTTTTGAAGAACAAAATTGTACTTATGGATCCTGTACAACTCACAGGCAGCACTTACTCAACCAGAACTCGCCACTGCTGCTACTAACAACATCAGAATTATTATTGACTTTGTTTGGGTAAAAGCATTTGTGCAGGGCCATCCAAGGCCAGATGTCCCTTCCAATCACAACACTCCTGGCTCAGATCTGGCACAATGAGACCAGAACAATCCTGATAGGTATAAGATAGACCTTGACATGGTCCTAGGAGACTATAGATTTATCTTACCATCCTATAAGCAGTAAGACACACATTTTTATAGAGTAGACAATGTGGTTTTGAAAACACAGAATTTCATAACTAGTGATTCCCAGATTTTATGTCAATGCTCTCAAGAGAGGAATTGTACCCAGGGCTGGCATAATTATACCCTAGCCTGCTTGTATAACATGGTGCTGTTTAAATTGGTCTCCCTCATGTCCCAGGGGTTCTATACACACAATGTCTCCCTTTCCCTACCACATGCCAATGGTAGACAGGCCACCTGCCCCCACACTGAATCCGTCCATGCTTAAACAGTAAGCATTCATATTAATGTTCATTCTCTGAAAGTGTTACAAAGTTTGAAGTGTATCCTTTGCTGTCAGGATCCCACGTTTCTCAGAGTAAGGAACCAAATGTGCCTCTTTGACCTCCTTCACTGAGATATCTGATATGGGAGACAATATCATCTGTGCCTTTGGGGCTCCGGATAAAAATCACAATGATAAAAACCAACAGACATCATTGTGTAAACTACGGGATCATGTTCACAGGCTCAGAGTTCTTTGCCACGTGTACATGCATACATGTGTGCACACCAGCACCTCTGTTTTTAGCTCCTTTTGGCTCAACAGTTGGAGACATGTTTCATTGGCTAGAGAGAAGCCAACAATGTGAGGAAGGCTGCAAAGTGAATACCCAGTGGCTGGAGAAGGAGGGCAAAGAGGAGCTATGAAGCCATGAAGGAAATAGAGGCAAAGAGTGGAAGACAATACCTCTATAGAGGTAGATATTAAATGCCAGAGTATTATACTCTTGAAGGATGTATTTATTTATTTGCTTGCTTACTTACTTGCTTGGTTCATTCTCTCTCTCTCTCTCTCTCTCTCTCTCTCTCTCTCTCTCTGTTTCTCTCTCGGGGGGGGCTTAATATATGTGAAGTGAAAACTTCGGGGTTCTTTAGAAAGTCGGTTGTGTTGGAAGGTGTTTTGCTGGGGCTAACAGGTAAAGGAGTGTTTTCCTGAAGTGGACACTGGTGAAAGACTAAGGCAGACTCCTGAAAGAATGTTTAGCTGAAGCAGACACAGGAGAATGGGTGTTCTGCTAAAGCAAGCCCGTGAAAGGACACATAGTGAAGGATTCTCTGCTAACAACAGCCATGCATTGGTCTGCCTTACATTGCATAATTGAGCTGCATTTGTTGAGACTCCATAAAGAGAAATGCACCAACAAACTTTTGGTGGTGTGCTGCAGTTTCTTGCTACTTCTGCTAACTCAGGTTGATTGGCAGTGATGTCAGCAGAAGCAGACACATGTGCTGAGGCAAGGTGCTGAGACAAGCCCCTGGAGGGCATGTGATGTTTGGAGGGTATAAATAGGATTTGATGGATAGTGAGAGAGACTGAGCTTGGCTTGCTTGTAGAGCTAGCGGCGCAACCCTGGTTGGTCTTGAGTCTTCGCTTCATTGAGATAGGCACAGCTGAGAACGTCTCCTGGTATCCCTCCGGGTCTCTCCTTCTGACTTGAGCCAAGCTGAGGCTCAAGCTGAGGCCTGGCTGTCTCTGCTAGGTAGTGCCACCACTGCTGATTCTTGTTTGCTATGCTGATTCTATTGAACTGGATGGCTGGTGTATCCCTGAAGTGTTTGGGAGTGGAATAAGCTACTGCTGCTAACCTATGAACTGAACCACAGATTTCCAGACACCACAGAGGGGAGTTGCTCCAAAGAACCTTTCTAAACAGGTCCACTCCCTGCCCCTCCCCCCAACTTGTATCCTTTCTTTCCCACTACCTCTGGTGTGTGGTGGGCTACAAGGGAGGGTAAAGCATTTAAGAACCACCATTAAAAATAGGATTTGAAAAAAATTAAAGTTACATATGTGTGAGTGTGTGTGTGTGATGTGTGAATGTATGTACAAGTGCATGGACTCATGTGGAGGCCAGGAGAGAACATTGTGTGTCCTGTTCCATCACTCTCCAGCTTATTTCTTTGAGACAGGGTCTTTCCCTGCATCTAGAACTCTGGAACTAGACTGGAGATGGTGCCTGACTTTTTACATGGGTTCCATAGCTTTGAAATCAGGTCTTAATTTTTGCACAGTGCTCTTACCAATCAAGCTATTGCCCCAACCTCTACTCTCAAATATTTTTAAAGCTGGCCTCTCCTTGTCCATTTTTCCTAGTGGGAAACTGTGTAGCTCCCTCCCTACATTGTTAATGGAAGAGAGGGATCTATGCACAGTCAACGCACAGCATCACAGTGGTCCAGACCCTGAACCATCTAATTAGGTAGCAGTTATCAGACATTCTAGAAGGAAAAAGACTACTTAGTGTATTTAGTATTAGAATATTAGGTAAAAAGCACTTTTATCTGTTAACAAACTCAGTTGATGGGTGGTAGCTGCCTAGAACAGCAGCTTCAGACTACCTCCATGACTGGAAAATGAAGGATAATCATATATACTTCCTATTTGTCACCCTACATAAACAGCTAAGTCCTCTGTCCCTTTATCTATGTACTATGTCAAACAAGAATGTGTTCTGATCCGACTAACATTTCCATGTCCCTAGAGTGTGCCAAACACTGTATAAATGCTTGGTTTCAATGATCTTTGACTTACCACAAACAGCCATACCACGGCTCTGCTGCTGCTTCTGCCTTCTCATCTAGGGTTGCATCTGACATGCTAACAGGTGAATGGTAATGCTTCTGAATCTGATCTTTGCTCCCCAGCTTTCTGGGACTACCGCTGGAGCACAGCTGGAATGTGTGGTCACTGCAGAAGGTGAGTGTGTGGCACACAGATCACCATATTTTGCTATTTTCTTTTGTGTAAGGTTTGCATGTGTTTGCAATTTTTTGTTTTAGAAGGGTTTTATTGAAAAATTGTATTATTTTAGACACTGAGTCCATTTTTATTAACTGTGCTCTTGACAATTTCATACATATGTCCAATGCATTCTGGTTCCTCTCCACCCGCCTCCTCCCCTCTTCCCCTCCCACCTCTGTCATGCATACCCCCTTCCCTAAAGTCCCTTTCTTGTGTCTTTTTGCTTTCTTTTGTGACCCACTAAGTTTAACCAGAGCCATCTGTGTGACTATAAGTTTGAAAATGTCTGCTGAAGCCTGGTGGGTTCATCTGTGGGTATTCAACTGAAGACAAGGATTTACACACACACACACACACACACACACACACACACCCTGTGAGCATCCATCAATAGCCAATACTTCAGGAGGGAGAGGTAGGACCCCTTGAGCCCCTCCCTGATACATAATTGACTAGTGATAGGCCTAGTCGTGTGCAAGTCCATTGGAAGCAACCCATGGTTTTGCCATGCCCAGAAGACAGCATGTCACAGCCCTCCATGATGTGCCTTGCCTACTACATCATTTCCACGCTCTCTCATGTGATGATCCCTGAGCCTTAGAGTAGGTAGCAAACGTATCCTATTTAGGGCCGAGCACTCAGCCATCTTAACAGCTTGAGCTGTGTTCACAGCTATTCATGGTAAAGAAAAGCTTCTCTGATCAAGGTTAGAAGTAGCATTTGTCTATGGGCATAAACATGAATGTTTATGAGGCAGCTTCGTGCCAGGACAACTTAGCTACACGACAATAGACATCTGTGACTATCTGTACCATTTGTGCCTGGAAATGTGAAATGTGAACACAAATTTATGCAGAAACATAAATTACATTCCTAAGACCAGTGGATGGAAGAAGATGTGGGTCTATGAAGTGTGATGCTCAGAACTTCCTGTGTTGATTTGCTCACTGCCATCTGCCGGGTACTGCCTGGAGATGGGCCCCCAACAGTCAGCTTTCAGGGTCCATATCAGGTAAGGGTAGGATTCCTTAAGCCCCTCCCTGACCTAGCCCCTCCCGATGTGTCTTTCCTAAAGGATCCAGTGGCCAGTGACTAAGCAAAGCAGCAGTAGAGGCACTGTAATAATGAGGTAAATATTATCCAAGACAATGCTGATGTATAATTACTCCAGAGCTTGCTTGCTTCCAAGTTGGATGCGCATCGTGATTTGACTTTTCCTGCTTCCCAATCCTGCCATTTCTCTTGCTTTTCATGAGGCTATGCAATGCAAACATCTTGCACCCCAACTTCCATCTGCGTGCCTCCTTCAGAAGTAACTGGCAGGAAGAGGTGGAAGCAAGTGCTCCTAGGGAGCCCAACTATTATCAGTGTTCAGTACCCTAATTTGGACCCCTGACATCAGTGCTAGGCAGACCAAGCATAGATCAGGAATTCTGAAACATATAAGGCAGGTCCTAGGGCTCTCTGAGCAGCAGGAAGGCATCAAGGATAAATTTCAGAGAAGGCCTTTCCTGGCATCAGCTCCCTGCAAGCCCAGCTGGATGCAGCTGCTGAAAGACTTTGAAGGCTGAAGCTCATGTCCTGACCCAGAAGGCCTCCCTCCCAGCAACTCAACCTCAGAGGCCAGGCCTACTCCCCAGCACCTCTACATGGCAGCCACTCTGAGAGATGCCAGAGCCAGCAGGTGGCTCTGAAATGCCCCCATGTAATGAGAAATCTCATTTCCATTCCTGGGCTCTGGTTTGCATGGCAAAGGGAGTCATTTGTCTGGAATGAATTATCCCCTCCCTGCAGATGTCTTCAAAGACTTAGAATCCAAATGGGCTCTTGGAGACCCAGCCTCCCAGGGCCGCCCCTGCACACAGGAAGTCACTCCTTTGCCTGCACAGATGGGCTTTGGAAATACGCAAAATGTCGATGTGGCAGAAAACTCAAAGGCAAGAGTGTGTGCCTGGACCTAAGGGAAGCACAGACTACCTTTACCCTCACCTCCACTCAGTCTATCTGGGACTATCCCTCCTTTAGTGCCAAATGGCTTGTGTCTAAGAAACGCTTAGTCACAGCCAAACTCTGTCTTCTCTTACTCAGGAAGGATGAATGCCAATTAGCTCTGGGGATTACTCAGCATTAAGACCCTTATCTCTAAGTCAAACTGAGAAAAGTCCCACGTATATATGTATGACATATATGTAAGCTCTGGAGTTAATCATTCATCTATCCATTTATTTCTAACAATATTATGTCCCTACTGGTCACCATGACCTAAGAGCTCTCACTTTAGGGGACTCTGCCTGCAGGAATCCATAGGAGGTTTTCTAGGAGGTGCTTACAGTGGCTATAAATGACCTATATAAAGTTAAGAATCTTGGAATAAAGATATAAATGTCTGAATAGATACTACAGATAGTATAAAGATCAGAGTGTCTCTCAATGTGGGTTCTCTGGGCCATGTCCAGGGTAGTCTCCACCGCTGGTCCAGGAGCCAGCACTATCAGCACTGCCAGAGTTTCTGTCATCAGGCTCTCCCAAACAACAATGGCCCTGGAATGAAAGAAATGCTTTTCCTCCCCTCCTCCCCTCTCTGGAGATAAGGCCACCTAGCTAGCAGATATTCCCTGTGGGAGGGGCTGACGAGAACTGAGATATTCCACCAGGGTCTCCTCCCCCCCTCCCCAAAGCACATAGGCTGGAAGGGAGGGGCTGATTAAGCCCCTGCTACCTCATTCCCTAAAGACCAATCAGTTTAAAAGTCACACTGTTCTGCCAATCACATTGTGCCTAATGGCGGCTGCTCTAAAATCCTATATAAGGTCCCTGAACAGGATCCACGGGGTCGCCTTTGCCTTATATGCAGAACGACCCAAATGCATTGGAAATAGTAAACCTCTTGCTGATTGAAAAAAAAAAAAGATTCTCTGATACAAAGCTAGCTGTATCAGAATCTTCTACCCTGAACACTCTCCCAGGAGTAGAGAAACATTGTTTCTTGGGACAGCTAGCTGTTCTGCACAGCGAGGCCATGCAATGAGACCCCTGATACTCAAGTTGTTCTGGGCCAGTGTTAGGACTTCCCAACTCAGAGAAACTTCTGCTTTCAGGTCCTAGGGCGGAGTGTATAAGTGGGAGAGTTCTCAGCCCAGCTAACTCAACTGAGTTAGCTGCAGCCACCCTACCTATTGAATGCACCCCAGAGAGTGACCACTGTCAATGAGGTCAGGTTGGACAGTTGTCCAAAGGCTAAAGCAAAAAGGAGTAACTGAAACAAATTGCTGCCAAATCACTCCAAAGTGTAATGGCTTGACATATCAGCTATGTATTTTTCAGGGCTTCTCCTGATGGTCTCTCCAAAGAACAGCTCAGCTCCCACAGGGCAACTCCAGGATAGTGCCCCCACCCCCCAAAAAAGCAAACAGACAGCACTGCCAGGTATTTCCTGTGACTCAAGCATCTGCTGAGCTTTGCTGATTACAGCAAGAGGCAGCCCTGCCCAAATCAGAGGGAATGGCATGAATAGCAGAAGCCATGGCTCCCTGAGGGCTGGTCATAGAGAAGATTATCAGGCTTAGCTACGTATTAGAAACACCTAGAAAGCTTTCTGAAAGTGCTGTTACCAGACTCCACCTCAGAGACTGACTTAATCAGTCCCGGTGAACAACTGCCTGAGCATCTGATGTTTTCAAGTTCCCTGGGCAATTCTAGAACACTTCAGAGTTTGATAACCCATGAGTATAATACAATCACAAAAAAATTCAGATTCTTTATTGAAAGTTTTTATTACATCTGTTTATTTGTGTATGGGAGTAGGAGTACAAACATCATGACACACATGTAGAGGTCAGAGGGCAACTTGCCTCTGAGCCATCACTCCAGTCCTTAGACTCTTCCTGAATACGAGGGTTCCCCTTTAGTTACTGGAACTTGCATTTCTGTATAAGCTCCTTCCCTTGGGTGTTGACAGGACCTAGTAGCTGGCCCTCTGACAAACAGAATAGAAGCAAGAGAAGGAATCACTGTTTAAGAAGGTGACAAAGGGTTAAACTCCACCTTACTCTCATGCATTCCTGACCCACTGACAACTCTCCTGACCCACTGACAACTCTCCCGTGTTTGCTCCAGTGAAGCAGGTTACCATATTGCTCTTGGGAGAGGCCCGGATGACAAGGGACTAAGTCCTGCCATGGACCATGTGATAGCTAATCTTAATTGACTATTGTAGAAATTGTCTAATCCCGACCCAGGGTTTCTACCCTTCTTTGATCATTTTATTCTCAAATAAAAGACACATACAACCTTTAGATTTACAATGAGTCTTAAACAGCACAGGAGATGGGCAGATACCCACCCTCTGCTAATAGAATCATTTTTATTGATAACTTTGAATTATTATTTGTTATGTTTTACCTGGGCCGTTCTTATCTGTAATGTTTTATGGCTCACCTAACCCAGGATGGTTTCTCTTCCTCCTCTACCTTCTTCTTTTCTTTGTGTTTTTCTTCCAACTCTAAGCCCAGGAAACCTAAACCCCACCTATGTCTTTTCTGCCCAGTTATTAGCTGCTGGTATTTTTATTTATCAATCACAGATAACTTGAGAGCGGAGTCACTTAGTGACTATATGTGGACCCTCTCATCTTGGGGGGGGGGGCGGGGAGAACCACTTAGCATTACGATACACAGTAAAAGACAAAACCTCAACAATTCCCCTTTTAGTCCGATAAAAGGCTCCTTTTCTCTCAGATATAAATTGAACATAATTATAACAACTGTTTAAATTATAAGATATGTATAATTTACTGTGTAAATTATAAGGTATATACTTATAACATCTAATCCATTATATTTGGCAATTTAGATAAAGTATTTTATCATCTATCCTAATTTAATGAGTTTATAATTCTGTACCTCAATCATCTTTTATTATAATTTGTATTACCATCTGAAGGCCATCTTTTAAACTCTACAACACTTTCTTTAATGCTAAACAACTCAGGTTTCATTGTAAGTCGGCTGGGCAGTGGCCGCGCATGCCTTTAATCCCAGCACTTGGGAGGCAGAGGTAGGTGGATTTCTGAGTTCCAGGCAGCCTGGTCTACAGAGTGAGTTCCAGGACAGCCAGGGCTACACAGAGAAACCCTGTCTCGAAAAGAAAAAAGAAAAAAGACTATATCTAGTCTTCAACCCTGTCAGAGATTTGAGATGGAGTATATGTTTGAGTATGCAGAAAGTGTAGAAATGAAGCTTCCAAAATTTAAATAATTGACAAAGATAGCTGGCTGCCTGAACAGTTCCCAACACATCTGCAATCAACTGAAACCCAAGGACTACTCTTGGTTGGATCACCTGAGTTCAGAAGACCCACCTTAAATCTGTATAGCACCTTCTGGTGGCAGCCTACATAAAAGGACATAGAAGAGGGTAATTTTATTGTGCCTGCTTGCCTTCACTCTCGCTGGCAAGTTCATCTACTTTGCTGCTGCGTCATTCCTTTGCTGGTATTAGAATCTACCTCTTCAGGAGTCCAATAGACTAAAGACAAGCCAAGACATCCAGCCTCATAGACTAAACAGCTGTTGAATTTTAGGCACTTTCTTTAGGAGACAGCCACTGTTGAGCAGAATGACCCACAGCATGTAATCCACTCTAATAAATGTCCTTTTGATATATATATATATATATATATATATATATATATATATACACATACACATTTGTTCCAACAGTTCTGTTCCTCTAGAGAACCTTGACTAATGCAGAACACATACATCAGGTTGGAGGACAATCTCTCCCTAATCAGCCTTCAGCTGAGTCCCCCAGCCCCAGTCTACACCTTGAATGTAGTCTGATATTCCAGCTAGCCTGTTCCTGACTTCCTGACCCATAAAAAACATTATACAATAAAGTATTTTTAAGCTGTTAAGTTTTGAGGTAATTTTTAAGGCAGCAGTAAACATGTAATAGAAGGCTTGAGAATCATTTTGATTGCTGGCCAGATGAACCCTGTGTAAACTGCCAGTCAAGTGCTATAATATACAAGAGTGTTCTCATAGAAGACTAACTGTCTGGAGCATCCAAATAAGACTTTAAAGGATGTCAATTGGGTTTTGAAAAATAAATAGAATGTCAGCAAATATAGAAGGGACAAAAAGCCTTCCAGGTAGATGGAAGAATTTCTCCTCTCAGCCTGGAATGCCTTCTCTCTACTTCTACTCTTGCCTTCAGATTTCATCTTTCAGGGTTCGGTCAAGATACTAGTTTAGTTGGCAGAGCTTTTATGTTTGCCCTTGGGCTGGCAACAGTGGCATGTTAGGTTCCCTAAGAGACCTTGCTGTATCCTAAGTTCGCCCTAAAAGTATTATCTGAAATTCAGGCTTGCATCCAGGTAGCTTACAAGGAAAGCAACAAACAGTGCACATATACAGCAGAAAGGTAAGAATAAAATATAGTCAAATCAACTACAAAAATATGTGGTAGTGCTATAGGCAACAGGAACCCTCTCCGCAGCGGTGGGAAATGATCTTCAGAATTTCTATCCTGTGTATAAACATGGGTACTCAACAGTTCATGAGTTACTAATACCCTAGAGAGCCTCAAGATTCCAAATTACTGAGTGGTCCCCATGGATTGAGACAAGAGGCTATAGCTGTTCAACATACTGGTGGACAGAGTAGCACTGGAGGTGATGGGTGGCAAGAAAAAGCTATGACACTGTCACAGTGGATCCCAGCACACCCCTGCAATGTTTTATAATTAACTTTCCTATGGCTGCCTTTCTCAGACAGCAGTGAGCTCTGGAAAGAGTTTTATTTGTAATGCACCCCCATTACTCCACACAGTACCAGGCACATAACCAGGAGTCACAAACATTTTGTTGATTAAGCTCACTAGCACAGTGTAAACAGACTGGAGCTCAGGACACTAGGGAGCTAAAGGTAGATTTATCAATGAGTCAGTACTCAGCTTTGTGGACTGTGTGAACAATGGCAGCCCAGCAGACTGTTGGGGACCCTCGAAAACTTCAAGTCATCACTAAAATGTGTTTCCACCAGGTGCTTCAAACCTATTGCACTGCAGGGGAGATTAAGGCCTGAGGATTTGGAAGGACTGAGAGGTCTACCCATCAGCCAGAGGAAAGGAGAATGCAGTAAGTACAGCTGGTACCCCATTCAGTCTCCCATACCACCTACTTATCCCAGTATCATCAGTTCACAGCTGGAGATTCGTAGAAGGATTATGTTTGATAAACAGCATCTGTCCAGGATGCCAAAGAATTTTCTCCCTCCTGCATCTACTCGGGAGATCTCGAGCTATAATGGATGAGTATAACTATGAGTCCAAACCCTATAGTGGGGAAACCCAATGGGTCATTCATGATCCAGGGATCCAGAGTCTAGTCTCTGGGTGGCTGACATCTTCCCTGCTCCTCCTGCTCAACTTCCCACACTTCATCATGGTTTTCCTTCAACAAAACCTTCCTATGGGAACTTAACCCAATATACTCATGTACTTGGTGTTATTTCTCCGACCAACCAGAAGGAAGAATTGTCCTCAAGGAAGCAAAAGTCAAACTTCCAAGCACCTTAGGTCTCTGGGAAAAAGAAAGAAAGAATGGAACTTAGTTCATCAGGCTTCCCTTGATGCTGCAGTGCTCCAAGCTCTTCAGTACCAGGGAACATAGCACATGATGTGTTGACTCACCTTCCCAACACCACTCCGAGACAGCTGTGTCTTGGGTTTTTAGAATTGCATGATCAATTACCACAAAATAGATTGAGACAACACAACTTGTTATTTCAAGTTTCTCTGGGCCAAGAGTCCAGGCATAGGACATGTACACTGGAGTCTTATGGAAAGCTTGGGGTCTTCTGGTTTCTGATGATAGATGACAGAGATTCTGCTTTAGTGTTGTTTGATAGGTATGGGTCATATTTAGTTCCTGAGGGCTGCCTTCAGTTCAATCAATGTGGTCTTCTTCACAAATGGTTTACAATGTGATCTTTTGTTCTTCCAGGCCAACAGGAAGGTGTCACCTGTTTCTGCATGCTACTCTAGAAGGCTCACCTGACTTGGTCAATCCTTCTTGGGGATTATAGGACTTGGGGGTTTCTTATTGTTGTTGTTGTTTGTGTGTTACCACAAAACTAAATGATCAGAGGCCATTCCTTCATTTGCAAAAAAAAAAAAAAATCATTTTCATCATGTAATACAATATAGCTTTGAAATTGATATTTCATCATATTTATATATCTTGCACACAGTCACAAGAAGGGCATACCCAAGAAGAAGTGGGAATCTTGGTTGTTATCTTAGAATTCTATCACAGTACAATTCTCTAACTTTCAGAGACCAAAAAAAGAAAGAAAAGAAAGAATCAAGCCTTTAGCCAATTAAATCGTTTCCTCAAGATCCTACAGAACAAATTCCTGATCCCAACTCTCAGTCCCCCCTGTCTCAGGTATCTCCAGCTGGCTCCTATACCAAGATTCTTCAATATTCAAAAGTGTAAGTCTGAGTCTTTTGCCTCTAAGAATCAGTACGCACAATAGAATAATGAACCAGAGCTGAGGCCAATAATTCACCAGTTCTAATGTCTTTAGAAGTAAGTTGAGAAATGTAACTGAAGGTGGCACCCACATATGAGACAAAAGGGAATGGTGGTTAATGTGGCATGCCCAACCTACAGGCACTTAAATTCAACTAAAGTGCACACTTGTACACACACACACACACACACATGCACATATATACACATGCACACATGTGCATACACACATACATACATATACCCATACATACACAAATACACATATGTACATGTACACATATGTATACACACATACATACATGTACATGCACACATGTGTGTACACACATATACAGACACAAAGATGCTGGGTAGAACATTGTCTAGCCAACAATTCACAAACTCAGGTCTAGACCATTTTTCCCACAACTGGAAAGACTCCAATGTAGATAAAATACAGAGGCAGGAATCTAGTCTATTGCAGAGACACCTGACACATCCTGAAGTCAGAATCTTCAATTTCCTGGTTTCCTTCTAGCTGGATCCAATATATAAAAAATGATTCCTATGATTCATATATCATTTATAGTTACATAGTATGATTTTATATTGACATAGTATAAATGATATACCATTTATAGATGTATAGTATGATTATATAAAATTATTTATAGTTACGTAGTATGTATATATACATACATAGTCACATTGTATGCAAATATATTTACAAAGCAGAAGTTGAAACTTTTTTTCAAAGAGACAAGTAGCAAATATTTGAGAATCTGTGAATATAGTCTCTGTCACAATTACTCAACACTGCTGTCACAACATAAAATTGGCTATAGATATAAAGGCATGTGGTAGTGTTGCAATAAACTTCTATTTACAAAATAAATAAATGCAAACAGTGAGCCAGATTTTCCCTCAAGCCCAGATTTGGCCCCTGGTACAGAGCATAGATTTGAAAGTCAAGAGTCATGATTTCGTTTTCTGACTTTGCATCTTACCATCTGTGTGACTCAACCAACTCAGTTAACTTTATGAGCCTATGAACATGAAAATAGCCACTGAACATATACATACTGGCCTACTCTTTCAAGCTCCAATCCTGTTTGGGTTACAACATGGACTGGGTTCAGGTCAATGGCATATGGGTAGGAGTGGTGTCCGCCACCCCCAGGTATGGTTCTCATACATTCCCAGGGACTTCTCATGCTCTCCCTTGCTTTATCATGATGATCTTCAAGTTGAAATGTCAAAAATCAAGCTTAGCCTTTGACACCAGGAAGAACTCAATACACACAAGTTATCATGGTAAGTTGATTATAAATTGTATCACAAGTAAGAATAGACTTTTTAAAGAAAACTCCAGAAACTTCATCAAAAAATAAGTCAATGAACTTTCCCAAAAGACATTAGCCCACTGAGATTTTATTTAATGTTGAAAATAACATTTTGATAAGGAATATGCTGATTGTACATTTTCCTCAAAAAGAAAAAAAAAAAGGCATTGCTTATTAACTCCCTGTAAATGAAGAAAGGAAAGAGGAAAAATACTAATTTTTGCTTGCTGTTCACCCTCTACTCAGCAAACATTTCTTGAATAGGTCTACTCTGTGTAACTTTGAAATGGTTGCTGATTCTGCCAGGGTTCTGCTGCCCAGTGGTCAAAGTAGGTAGGTGGTCAACAGGCTACAGATCTGGGGTCAACAAATCACAGAACTCCATGCTATGAGTAAGGCCTAGTTCTCAAATCCATAGACCTTCCCCCAGTACCCTAGACAGAAGTAAGGGCAAAGCCTAACTATGGATTCCAGGGCAGCAGCCACCAGAAAAATGGCATTTGTTATTAACCTACACGTCTCAAACTCAAAGTAGTGAAGTGAAACAAAAAATAAGCAAATAACAACAAAAAACCCTACCAATTCCTTAGTCCAAAGAGAGTTGATGTGTTTGTAGGCTAAATATAGATTCTGGGAATGAAACTTTGAAGACACAAACTGGGGATGCCTAATGAAGGAATAACAAGGGACCACAGATGTTTCTGAAAATATGTCAAGAAAGAAGCATCTGTACTCCTGTGGAGAAGAAATGTGACTGCTGTCAATCACCCCAGAGTGTGTATCCAAACATCACATAACTTCCCATACAAATATGCAATTATTATGTCAATTAAAAGTAAAAACATAACTTTTTTTACATATGAGAAGAGAGTCAACAGGCCAGCTTGCCATTCCTTAAGACAACCCATGAATCGAGATCTGTGCAAAGTGGGACTGAGTAATGAATGACCTTGCTCCACAGCACTGCCTTCAAGAACACCAAGGTTGGGCTGGGGAAATGGCTCAGTGCATAAGATCATCTACTATACAAGCATGAGTACATAAATTCAAATCCCAGGCCCCATGGTGGGGTGGGGTGGGGGAGGAGCCAGGAATGAATGATTTTGTGTGTTTTTAAGACTGGCATTAGGGAGCAGAGACAGATGCATCCCAGCTTGCTGGCCAGCCTAGCCAAAATGGGAAGCTTCTAGTTCAGTAAGAGACCCTGTCTTAAGGCAACAGAGCCAAGAGCTGTAGAGGAAGACACCCAACATCTTGTTATGTGTTTCACATGCACATGAATAGTCATGTGAACCTGCAAAAATGCACTATACACCCCCCCACACACGCAGGTCTCACACCATTGAATGTTCTTCCTGTAAACCCTGCTTTTGCTCCAACTCACTCTGAATACTGCTATTACTAGCATCACTATTCTTACACCATCCATAGACAGTTCACAAGAACGTCAAGTTCAGACAGTCCAAGTACATGTTCCAGAGTCACCCAGTCAGTAAATGAAGGAACAAGAATTTGGCCACAAGTAATCTTGATCTAAAATGGGTCCCTTTGGCTACAGGCTTTCACGTCCCATCACCAACACAAAACAAGCCCTGCTAGCTGCTAGGCTATGCCCTAAATACTAAATGTATCTCATTTGAGTTTTGATAGCCCTGTAAGATTTAGGCTGTCTTCATTGGCATTTTATAGGTGTGAAAAATAAAACAGAGCTAAGAAAGGTCGGCTGGTTTCCCCCAAAATTAGGAGGCTAGAAAACAGAGTACCTCCTTCCAGATTGCACACTCTTAACAAGCCGACTCTAGAACAGTGGTTCTCAACCTGTGGGTCTCAACTCCTTTGGGGGATAGGCTGACCCTTCTATAGGGGTCACCTAAGATCATCAGAAAACACAGATATTTACAGAAAGAGTCATAACAGTATCAAAGTTACATTTATGAAGTAGCAACAAAAATAACATTATGGTTGGGGGTCACCACGGCATGAGGAACCGTATTCAAGGGTCGCATCATTAGGAAGGTTGAGAACCACTGCTCTAGTGTCTCCCATCAATCCAGCTGCCGTCCTTGACTGAATTCTTTACCTAGAATCTTTTCCCTTTTCTCTGTTCCTTGGGCACACTGTCTAGACCAGGCCTGCCGAGATTTAGTGAACATGACTCTAGTTGAGTGTGACCTTCCTGTGTGCTGATTGACTTTAGCGACATGTAAATGATGTGCTGTAAATCAGGAGGCAGGCAATCCCATCATGAATCATCCATTCCCTCCAACCTCATGATGACAGACATGCATAAATTCCAGTGGGCTATGGCAGGTGCTGTCCTTTAGCTTTCCAATCAAATGAGCCCTAACTTTGCTCACCTCTCAGTGGGGAGGCTGAGAATTAATATGCTAATGAACAGTGCAAGGAGTATTTGTGGGAATCTCTCTGTGTTGGTATGACTTGTGACCTTCTTTTCTCTTCTGGCCTATGTAGACTCCAGTAAGCTGGGCAGGTGGGTCTGTAAAGTAATGAGGAGTGTTTCAGAGAAGAAATCAAAACCATGAGGAAACCATGCCTTCAGCATCTGCAAAGATGGAGGAGGATACTGAGAAGACCATTATCCGAGTATACAACTCAAAATGACTTCAGGATGGCTGGTCACCATTACAGCACCGAGGGGTCACTACCACACATCCAACAAAGCATTTTTAGAGCCTGTTTTCTGAATGGCTTTGGTTGCACATCAAGGCACATTATTGTCGAGGAGTAACATGTTTTCTTGGACTAAGCCTGGCCTTGGGTAACACTCCTTTTTCTAATATATTCTCACTATGTATCCTTAGGCAATTTGCATCTAAGGATCAGTTTGATCACACAGAAACCAGCAATGTGGGCATGCCTAGCAGAAGGCCTTTTGTACAATAACAGTAAATATTTTGGCCCTAATTGTACTTATTACCACCATTTTCTTCTCTTCTCATCATAGCAAAATGGAGTTACTCCCCTTCCTGGATTGGAAAATTGACTAAACACCTTGGGTTCTATGACTTGTGATAACAAACTATAAAGGATCTTTGGTAAAAACAGGACAAAAGGAGGCAATTTTCTAGAATAACAACCTGGATCAATACAAGGAAAAGTAGGGCTGTTTGTCTTAAAGGAGCCTCACTCCAATACTAGACCTAATGAATTGGTTTCCGTCATGACAGCACAACCTAAAGACCTAAAATCCCTATCTCAGCCCTTTATCCATTATGACAAAGCCGAATGGGCTACAGTGGGTTAAAGAAGAAAGGAAAGGGGTCACAAAGGAAGAAGGGAAAAAAATTGGACTTTCTGATGGTCATCCAGAACATGGGCAGCTGGAGAAGCACAGAGTTGCTGTTGTCAGTATAATAGTTCAGCCATAAAATTTTCTGTTAGTGATGGATCATAATTTCCCATGTTACTCACAGCATTAACAAAATAATTTATAATAAAGCCAGTTTCACCAAAGAAACCTTAAAATCCCTCAAACATCTCTCTTAGTTTGGTTTCTGTTGCTGGAAAAAAGGGCTGACCAAAACCAACTTGGAGGGGAAAGGCTTTATTACAGCTTGTAAGTTGGATTCTATCATTGAGTGAAGTCAAGGCAGGAAATAAAGGCAGGAATCTGGAGACAGAGACCATAGAGGTAGGCTGCATATTGGTTTTCTCTCCATGGCTCACCCAACCTGCTTCCTAATATAACCCAGATCTACCTGCTCAGAGGTGGCCTTGCCCACAGTGGCCTGGAAACTCCAATGTCAATTATTAATTAAGAAAACAGATACACCCACAGGCCAATCTGATAGAGGTAATTCCTCAGTCAAGGTTTCCTCTTCCAAATGATATGAGTTTATGTCACATCGGCAAAAATTAATAATATTAATCATCACAACATCCTCTTAAGTTTTAGTGTACTGGTCTCATCCAAGTATTTGGTTCAAAGGGAAACTAGAACTTTCTGACATTGCCTCCATCTTTGCTGAACATAAAAGACATCAGCATGCAAAAGAGAAGCCTCTATCCTACTAACCCGTGGAAGGGGGGCCAGAAAAGCCTTCCAGGAGACAAGGTCTGAACCAAGTACCAAAGAACAAATCAGTGTTGATCAAGCAAAACAAGAGAACAACACATAGATTCAGTTCTGTGACTTCTATTCTTCTGGCCTATTTAGAATGGAAATGATCAGCCAGGTGTGTCCATGAAGAAATGAGGAGTGTTTCGGTGAAGACACCACAGCCATGTGGAAACCATGTCGTCAGTATCTGCAAAGATAAAGAAAGGAGGATGCAAAGAGGACCAGTAGTCTAGTGTACAATTCAAAATGACTTCAGAATGGTTGGCCACCATTGCGGCACCAAGGGGTTTCCACCACACATGGAACAAAGCATTTCTGAGCAACATTTCCCCCATGGTTTTGCTTGACCCAGTGATGGGAGTCTTTGTATGTTTATGAGCTCCGCTCCAAAAAATCTGTTTTGATGCACCTGAAACACAAGAGGCAGAGTGGATCAGTAAGAGGCTACATGCCTCAGAGGAATGTGCAGCAGAAAGAACTCATAAAAGTTATCCCAAGCAGGGCAGTGATGGCGCACACCTTTAATCCCAGCACTCGGGAGGCGGAGGCAAGTGGATTTCTGAGTTTGAGGCCAGCCTGGTCTACCAGGACCAGAGTGAGTTCCAGGACATCCAGGGCTATATAGAGAAACCCTGTTTCTAAAAAACAAAAAAAAAAAAAAAAAACGTTATCCCAAAAAGTCCTTAGTTGAGTAGTAACAATGAGTAGCCATTGAAGAGCCTTGGGGAACAGAATGGTCAACTTATAAAAACCGTTTCGTCTACTCGGTCAGATTGGTTGGTGGGAAGCACAATATTGAAGTCGGGATGTGAGAGGACGTATCAATCCATCACCTAGCCAAGTGATGAGGCAAGCCAGACTCAGGTGACAGATACAAAAGAGAAAGAAGGCTAGTGTTTTATGAAAGACTCTGCCTACCTAAGCAGTGAGTGCATGCCTCCCAGTATCCAGATGTGACCTGGAGACTAGATAGAACAGCATGCCCTTCTCTCAGTTAGTGTAGGAGGAGGAAGGTCAAAGGTCATATGCATCATTCTATTTATTTCAATGCATGCTCTCATTCTGGAGCCTTGACTGGCATGGAGGCTACTTTGTAGACCAGGCTGACCATGCTGGTATTAAAGGTATACACCACCATACCCAGCTCCCAAGGCACATGCATTTAAGAAATGTCATTTGGATGTGACAGAAGGATCTCTAGCTTACAGATTATCTCCAGGGTGTATTAAACATAGACAGCTTGGGAAGTACATTTAGACAATTTGAAAACACAAATGTAGCTAAAAATCAGCTAGAGATAGAAGAATGTAATATCACAGTTGTAGGAGCCAGAAGACATGATTCATCATATAAACATCAATATTAATAAAGCATGAAGTTCAAAAGATGGAAGTTTAGTTCTGGCCTTGAACCTGGCCAAGGTGCCCCTGTTATAGGGGTTTGCTCAGAAGATCAAATACCAAGATGGAGGCTTCTATGTGTGATGAGAAAATCCACTGCAGATCTGAAAGTTTTAGAAAGTACAAGGCAAAAGGTGCCATGGCCCACCCATGTGCTCTAAAAGACCCTCTTTACGGAGATAAGTAAGATCCAAGGATGGGAGTTCCAGCAAGGTAACACTTTCTGTATTTGAGGTAATTTGGGACATTAGAGAGAAGACACTTCAGTTTGTGAAGATATAGGTAAAGGCTGTGATCTAAGAGAGAATGGTTCAGGTGCTAGCAAGATACCCTTGCTGTAAAGAGATACCGTGACTAAGATAACTCTTTTAAAATAAAGCACTTCATTGTGGGTTCTCTTAACATTTTAGAGATTTATTCCATTATCATCACTGCAGGAAGCAGACAGGCATGTCACTGAATAGTAGCTGAGACCTTTACATCCTGATCCACAGGCAGTAGGCAGAGATGGACATTGGGCCTGGCATAGATTTTTAAAACATCAAAGCTCACCCCAGCAACACACTTCCTCCAACAAGGCCACATCTAATCCTTCCCAAACAGTTCCGCTAACTGGGAACCAAACATTCTAATGTATGAGCCTACTCTCACTCAAACCACCTCAACGTCACAAGCAACATGTCCAGGACGCTTTTCAGTGTTCAATTTTAAGACCTCTGTTCCCCAAATAGATTTTTAGTTAGTGTGTGTGTGTGTGTGTGTGTGTGTGTGTGTGTGTGTGTGCATGCGCACACATGTGTGTAAGTATGTGTGTGCACACATGCACATGTATGCATGCACATGAGTGCATGCACACATGTTGTCTGCTTTCTAATGCAACATTTTCAAAAGCATGTTCTTTGAAGTACTTACTCTGGTGAATATAAAAGGGATTACACATATTAACACCACGGTGGGATCATCTAAGGATCACTGAAATAAAGGTGCTTCTTTGAGACATGACTCTCCACAGCCTTTAATATGTCAGTTCCCATCGAAAATCTCCAGGACTGGATAGAGATGGAGTGGGCATGTTCCATGAGCTTATTTCACCATGCAACCCAATTGTCTCTTGTGCAGTGTGGCGTGGAACTACAGTGCCACCAACTGCACTTCCGAAGGTGTTACTGGAAAGAGGAGAAAAATAATATGGCCTATAGCTGAAACACTACAATAAAAATTCCTGAGTTCAAATCCTCAGCCCTTCTTCTGGGGGCCTTAGTTTTCCTCTATGGAATATAATATTCATAATGTCCACCTTAGAGTGTCATTATTGCCAAATGAGAGAACGTAGAAAGTGCTGAGCATACTGACAGGAGTCAGAGAGGAAAGCAAGCAGAGATCTTCCTGAGTTTGACCACCCAGCTCCTGGTGCTTCATATTGGTCAACCCTAACTGAAGCCCTCAGACCTGCTAGCCTGAAAAACTAGCTGCTTGTGGGAGTTGACTCCCAACAGAAGAAGCAAAGGAATCATCAATGAATATGTATTGTCCCAGAAGCCTGGGGCCTCCTGAGCCAACATCAACCAGAACCAAACCCATGTGTGAGGGTTAATCTCAGTTGTCAACTTGATGAGATCAGAGTAGCCTAGGAAATAGGCTGGCTGCTGGGCAAGCCCATGGAGGATTGTTTTAATTTGGTTAACTGAGCTGGAAAAGCCTACCTTAACTGTGGGCACCACCATTCTGGTAGCCTAGAATCCTGAACTGAAGGAAAAGAAAAAGCAAGTTGAGTACCAGCACTTACTGTTCCTCACTTCCTGGATGCAATGTGACCAATTACAGCAAGGTTCTGCTATCTTGACATCCCCAAGCATGACGGACATTACCCTGGAATTAGGAGACAAAACAGGCCCTTTCTCCATTAAATTTCTTTCATCAGAATATTTAAACACAGCAAAGGGAAAAGTAATTTCAGCATTGGTTCTGCTGACCAACTGATGCCCAATGGACACCTAGCCCTGCCACTTTCCTGAGGATGGGGCTCCTTGCACTTTGTTGTTGTTGTTGCTGTTGTTGTTGTTGTTGTTCTGATGGTGTTGTTTATTTTAAGACATGATCTGGTTATGTGGTCCAGCCTGGTCTCAAACTTACTGTGTAACCCAGGCTGGCTACACCTTCTACATCCTTCTATATCCAGAGGCTGACACCTCTGTGCCCAGCTTTGCCTGCTCTTCCTGAGTAGTCCAGCTGGACAGAAGACTGGGCATGGGTCATTTTATTCAAAAAGATACCCTCCATATTGTCTCGGGTCTGCTCTTCCTGCCTGGCTACCAGGAGATGATGCTGAACCTCAAAGCAGAACCTGAAAGGCTATGAGGATCTCCAGGTTTCTCCAGCATTCACTGCCCTTGGGTTATTTTTATATCTCATTTGCTCACATTATGTCCATTTACATACTTCAGTGGAGCACACACATGTCCAGAGCACATACCAGGAACAATAAGACGCAGCCAAGCACTTCACCGAAGCCCGAGCACAGAGGAGGTTTCGGAAATCAGTTACTAAAACAAGTGGTTCCCTCATGCCGAGTGGGAGAATTCTCGGTAACACTTGACAATAAGTGGACGTGATGAGGGCCACACAGCACAGTAATTCCTGCTGGATTGCACATTGAAAGCTGCATTCAGTGCTCCGAAGCCATCAGAGCGGGCTTTGTTGAGATGAATAAGAAGGGATTGCGGAGTGAATTGCTGCTTCATTGCCAAGTGCTTCCGATTCTCTGCTCTTGCCATCTGTGTCCTCCGGAAGACACGAAAGCAAAGGTCCACATCAGGGCTGGCTTCGGGCTACTCAGAAGGACATCTCTCTCGGGCATGGGAGTCTCAGAGAAGAGGGTGGCAGGGTCGAGGCAGGACAAGGAAACTCATTGTCTCTCTAGTTAGAGAAACTTAAACAAGCAATCAGATATAGGACCCCATCCTGACACTCACTCAGACATTTACCCCTCACTCTCAGGAAGCCAAACAGCTGCACTCACACATGGGCACGCACACATACACATACATACACATTAATTTGTTCAGCAAATAGTGACTGCTTCATACCAATAACTATACTAATCAAGCCTGTGAATGTGTGTTCCTATAATTTAAAAGTCTCATTCACACACACACACACACACACACACACACACGGACACACACACACTCTCTCACACACACACACATGTGTGCACATGCACGAACCACACACTCTGGGCATAAATAGACACAAGAACACAAAAAGACATATACATATGCACACACAGACACAGGAGCACACAGGCAAGTCGCAGATAACCATGCCTAACCAGTTTAGATATCAGAGCTGTCGCTCCAACCCGTCACTCACGTGCCACATTTTATATATATTCACAACTCAAGTGCAGCACCAAGTGCCAGTTCCATTGCCTAATTCTGCCCGTGTGGGTCTGTCTTAACTCAGAGGTTCTTATCCCAAGACTATTGTTCTCATCAAGAGCTCTATCTCTCTTTGGTTCACCCTCTGATGGTTCTACATTTGACACCTCCAGTGACTCCCTGGTAGCAGAAATGTAATCAAATGGGCAGCTACCTATGGTGTCACATGGTGGAAGAAGTAAGAGGAAGAGCTCGTTTAAATAGTCCCAGGTTCTGTCCCAAGTGGAGCCCGACAGCAGCAGCGAAAGCAAAATGAAATAATAATTCCTGCCAGCTGAATATTCACTGGATGGAAAACGGGATGCTGAGTATGCACCATGGAATATTCTGGTTTATTCTCTCAGCAACCCCCTTGGCGGTGTACTATTGCTATGTCCACTTTGCACAAAATCAGAACTAAGCATTGCCAGATTAGGACCACTGACCTGTCCTGTGACGTCAGCCAACTGGTAGTAGAGTCAATACTTAAACCCAGGCTCAAATGTTCTCTAACCAATCAGCTGCTACTAAACCAGCCCAGCCTTTTACAAGCATTCATCCTGATGCTTGCTGGGATTGTCAAGGCAGTTCTAGCTGGTTCTCTCACAGGACAGGATGAGGATGAGGCAATGCTAAGCATCAACTTGGGGGGGGGGGGACTTGCCAAAATTTCAGTAATTGACATAAATATTTTGACTGATAATACTGGAGATAATTATCCATGAGCAACACCAAGACTTTAGAACCAGCAAGATGGTTCCACACACAGAAGTGCTTGCTGGGTAAGATTGATGGCCTGAGTCAGGTCCCCAGGACCCACAGTAGAAGAAGAGAACCAGCTCCCAAGAATTGACATCTGACCTCTGTATTCTCTCTCTCTCTCTCTCTTTCTCTCTCTCTCTCTCTCTCTCTCTCTCTCTCTCTCTCTCTCTCTCTCTCATACACACACATATGCACAACATATATACACACAAGTATCATATAAACACATATACAACAGTAATAATTTTTAAAATTCTAAAACCTTCAAAGGTCAATATTTCTGATATTGACTTTTAACAAAGACTCAGTGTAGCTGGGTTCAGCACTATAACTAAACCACTCTGGTTCTCCACTGGTCTCACAACCATCACCTATAAAGTTAGAAAACCTGAAGGTTCACTCAATCACACCAAGTACCTGAAGACTCGCTGTGAAGACTGGCACTGCAAGGGCACTTTTCTCAATCTTGGAAACAAACCATCAGAGAACACCCATACTTCCTCCATGGAATCTCAAGGATCCACGTAGGTGTATCCTCTGAGAAAGAGAAGCCATGGCTGTTTTACAACCCACCTTCAGAAGCCACTCAGCTTCCCTGCCACAAGATTGTACCTGTCAGCAATAAACCACCAAGGCTAGCCCACACTCAAGGGAGAGGCAAAGCCTTCTGATCTGAGACATGTTCTACCATGCCACACTCCCAAACCACTGCCTGGGAACTCTCTCTCTATCCAGTAGCCCCCAGTGAAGCAGCTGATACTCCAAATACTAACAGGGTGTGGTTGCCTCAATAGGAAATTGTCCCACATCTGAATATATGGTCAGAGTCCAGAGAGTGGCCTTGGCCTCTCAGGGATGTCTGTACTGCCAGGAGTCCCTGCTTCCTTTCATATCACTAGGTCAATTGGGAGGTAGCAGCAATGGATCCTCAGCATCCTTAATTAGTCATCAGCTATTTTCCTTGAGCTAACTGAGGCTCATGAAAATTGATTTTAATTGTGAATGTAGAGGAAATGAAGTCCTGCCTTCATTGAGGAGCAGAGGAGAAACTGAAATTGGGCAAATCTCACTGAGACCACATCTAAACTCCAACCATTGGTGATACAGTTCTTCTACTTTTCTTGATCATCTTAGCTTTTCACCTGTAAAATGAGAGCATTAGTGCCAGGTTCTGCTTTTTATGTGTGTGGATGTTTATCTGAATGTGTGTCTGTGCAAACTGGGTACCACATGCATGCCAGGTGCCTGAGAAGGCCAGCAGAGGGAGTCGGAGTCCCTGAAGCTGTGGCTACACATACCTGTGAGCCACCATGTGGATGCTGCAATTGGGACTCAGTCAGTGCTCTTAACCACTGGGCCATCTCTCTAGCCACAGTGGCAGTTTTTATTTTTTAGTCTAACTAGAAAATGACCAAGCCTGTACTGAGTATAAATAATAGAGGAGTATGCACCAGGTGCCCAATGATGCTCTCTCTCTCCTCCGTCACACTCCCCCCCTCACCCACCCACCCTATCCAACATTTGCGTGTCTAACACAAAGACATTAGGGGAAGAAGGCAAGAGAATTTCAGAAACAGAAATACATGATTGATTGTGTTGATGACGTTGCCTCAGTCAGGGTCTAAGCAGAAGACAAGCCACCTGAGAATTTAAGGCAAAGAGAATTTATTCTATGAAATTGCCTGTATTGGTTGATGAAAGGGCTGAAGTAACTTAGCGACCAATGAAAGCCGGGACCGCCATCGTCCTACAAGACAAAAGGAGAAGGAGGGCTCCTGGCACCCACAGCCATGACCATTGGATAGAGTGCCCCACAAGAACAGGGGCCACCAAGCTTAGTTGCCGCCAGACAAGATGAAGAGGAAGGTTCTGGCCTCTCACTGTCTCCTTCCATTTTCCTACCAGCGCCACCTATGGCCTAAGTCCGACCAGAAGTGATTCCTAGAAAAGGCAATCAGCATGTATCAATTCTGCTGTGACATACAACACAAGAGCAAAGGACAAGAAATGACTCAAAGACACACAGGCCAGGCACAGGGCACCAGCCATCACTTTAAGGCTACAGAGTCCTGGAACAAATAGTGGAGTAATATGTAAACTAATTTTAATGTAATATTTTCCTTATCTACTGGAGCATGAGGATACACCCTTAAAGAAAACAGATTCTTCCTCCCCCAGAAGCCATCAACTGTCCATAGCTCCTCAGTTCGGGGTAGAGGACCATGAGGCACTCCTACCTCCAATGCATATCAATTTGAACTGAATCTCTAATTGAGAACCAAGGTCTATGATACCATTTAATCCTCACAATTGCTGATAGGTTGAGTGCCGTCACTATGGCAGGTAGAGAAACTGGGGATCAGAATGGTTAAGTTCCTTATTCAAGGAATGAAGCCAAGATACCAGGCCAGAAGAACTCTCCCCAGAAGCCAAGCTCCGAACCAAATTACACACTGCCCAGTGAGAAAAACTAATTGGAACTGCAGCTCTCTCTTCTCCTGCTCTGCACATTCCTACACGCTCAGTGTACTGCATAGGTGTATTAACTACTTTCTCTACAGAGCTCTGTGGTTTGTCGTATATAGTCCATTGCTCTTGGATTTGTCTGTTAAAATTTCAGGTCCTACCCCAGTGGAAGAAAGTACCCAGGACCTCAGGGACTCTAAGAAGCAGCAGATAAAAGCTAAAGACAGTTGCAAAGATAGCCTGAATTGATACATCTTGTGTCTGTGACAGATGCTGTCTGGCTCCTTCTCATTTCTCCCTTGTCCCTGAAAGATCCCAAGGCTGCACTGGAGCAGTTTCCATCCATTAGAGAGGTTTCAAAATCAAGCACTTGTCTCTACTGGAGGCTACACATTGCCAGAGAGCTACCCTCAACCAACATGCACAGTGGTCTAGAGATGCCACAAAACTGAAGAATTAGAATGAGGAACAGAGCGCAGCCAATGAGAGGCAGGAGCTGATGGTCCAAGTCCCAGCTTCCTTGCCCACTGATTGACAATTCTGAGGCTCTGTCCACCACAGTCAGAGGCCTCAGTAGAGCTGAGCCTTGGTTGTACAAAGTATTCCCTTCTGTTAAAAGCTCACTCGATGGTGACTTTCCTCTCACCTGTCTCCTCAAACACTGCACTTTCTGAGATGAACTCCCATGCCCACCCAAAACAAAAACCTGCCTCCAGTTCTTTGTCACAGTACCCACTTTTGGGAGAATCTAAGTAAAACATTTTTTTTTTCCTTTATGTTCTTACCATTCACCAGTCCCCAGTAAGTCTCTCACCCTTCTTCTCTCTCCCTGGGAAAAACAGAAGGGGAAACCACTCTACCCAGTCAGTGATACACTCAAGCCCTTGCAGGACACAGATGGCAGCCTATCCCCTGGCAGACTGAACAAATATCTCGGCCCAAGAGGATCATCCCTACAAGCTGAAAGTCTTCTCTTCACCCAAGGAATACCCCAAAGGACACAGAATCTTGGGGCTACTTCTGTGTTAGGTAGGGTAGACACTCGTGGTGACAATTCCCCACCACAAAAGAAGACAATGGTATGTGCACACCAAAAGCTCGGTGGGATCCCCTGCAGAGTCGGGCTTCTCTCCCTGCAATCTTGCTAATCAATATGTTTAATAAATAATATTCCAGTTGATTTCATTACCGGCAACACACAAATCAATAGAAGGTTATTGCATGATAACTTCCCATTGATATTGTAATCCTCCTGATTTAATAGATACTGCTTTTCTGAGGATTGCCGTTTGCATTAAGAATTGGGGAAAAGAAAACAAAAACACAAGAATTCTGTCACAGAACAGAGGGTCAGTCTAATAAGAAAGCAGCACAGGAGCAAAGAGGGGTTCCCCCATTTCTGTCTGCCCTAGCCTGCATTGTGGTGCCCCACTGCCTGGGTTTTTGTTAATTTCCTTGATTGAACCCCAGAATAAAATAAAGTTAAAATCTAGGTTAGATCGTTTTCTGGACACCCTTCAGCAAGTGCACTGGTCTTCTTTTTTCTTGGCAAATCCTAGCAGAAACTTCTTTATGAATGAAAATCCTAAACAGGAAAATGGGTGGTGTCAAATGATAACCCCTGGCTCCAAACAGTCTGTCAAATCCTGGCATGCCAAAGCCAGGATGCCCCTGCAAATGCTAAGTGCAAAGGGCCCAATAACTAAACTGTGAATGATGGCATCAGATACAGGTGGGAGACAGTTGTCCGATTCCTGTACTTCTGGTGAGAGAGGTGACAACTCAGGAGGGCACATCGGGGGGAGGGGCTAGAAAAATGTACATTTTAGTTTGCCATTAAAGTAGAACATTTTACAAAAACTAACTTCTAAAGGCTACATGAAAAGGTAGCCTTTTCATGATATCAGACTTCATAGGGTAAGCACAGGCTGTCTGGCACTTGATTGTCCTTGCCATAGACACCAACCACAACCTTGAAGGTCCCCAAAACTTGACACCATGCTATTGGCTGAAAATTCATAGCTTCCTTTGACTTCCTGAGGTTCTGGGGAAACCTGAGAATGCTTCACAGAATCCAGATGGGTCCTACACTTAGAATTACAGCTTCATCTTGAAGGTTAAAAATCAAGACCAGCCAAACAAAAAAACTAGACAGGAAGTCAGGAGAGAGGTCCAAACATGAAATGTCCATGGACTCAGGAAAAGTAACTATCTCAGTAAGTGGTGTGTGCCACCGTCCAGAGAGGCTCACCAAGCTTCAGCATCCAGACTCTGCTGGGATTTTCTTTGTACTGACTAACTCAGTGGCATGTGGGGTTGGAAATATGCTTCTATGGTTAAGGATTCTTGTGTAATCATCCTGAAAGTTAGAGTTCGTATCCCACCACCCACTAACAATCTGAACATCCCACAAACCCCACTACCTCTAGCTCCAAGGGACCTAACACTCTCCTCTGGGATCTTTATATGCACAGGTATACACACATATGCATAAATTAAATAGAAATATGTCTTTAAAGCATATCATTGACCTGAGACTGAGCTCAGCTCCTGCCCCTCATGCTCTTCCCAGAAGTCACATTGCTATCTATCCACATCTGATTCTATGGCTTCTTGGGTCTTATTCCTATTTCTTCAGAGCCCAGATACAATTTGGGACTTTTCTTAGCCTTCTTCATTATGCCCTCACACCCACACATATATGAAGATGTAGTATATTTAGATAGTTGATCCTGCTGGTATCTTGTTCCCCTCAGCCAAAATGATGCACACATTCCCTGGCTTCTGTGTAGAAGGCCTGCCTCTTTGTCTCAAGGCGACACCAATTCTATGGTGCCATTTATATATCAGAGCTCCCTGTGGGATCAGACAGGAGCTAATCTCTACCTGAAGACCACATGCTTTCTTGACTCCTGTTTACCCTATTCTGCTTCCCTCCCCCCCCTTTCCCAGGAGTATTTCCTTCTTTCATCTGCCCTAGAATCCCTGATTCTGATGCTGCTTGCCCCTAAGGCTGAGCTCAGATACTCCATATTCCTTCTTCTCACTGCAGCTGCTCTGAGTGGATTTCTCTCCTGCCAATCTGAGCTCTGGGCACTTCTTTAATTAGTTTGCAATATGCAAGTAGGCTAGCTTTCCAATGCTGTGACAAAATATCTGAGATGATTAACTTGAAAGGGGAAAAGGCTGGCTTTTGGCACACAGTTTTGAAGGATCCAGTGCATGGCTGAATGGCCCAGTTGCTTTTCAGCCTACGGTGAGACAACACATCATGAAAGAAGCATGGATCAAAAACCAACCTCATGATGAGAAAAAGCAAGGGCTCTGGATCCCACAGTTACTTTCCAGGATGAAGCCCCAGTCGCTTGAAAGACCCCCACAAGATCCACCTCTCAAAAATTCCATTTGCTCCCTATAGCTCCACCTGGGGACCAAGTCTTGAATACACAGACTTAAGGGAACATTCAAGATCCAAAGTATAGCAGTGAGTCTGTCTGAGTCACTCTATGGTGACATAGCCCACATTATGTTAACGGTTTCAACAACATTTACATAGCTATTGGCCTTGCTCTCATTAAACATATCAGTACTTGCAATTTTGTTCTGTACAGTACTATGATAAAGACTTTGAAAGTTTAAGAGTATGTAAATAAAGCCTCATTCCACATGCTTGTCTAGGTAAAATTCAAATTCCCTGAAACAGCCCATTCACTCAAACAGATTGACTCCCTTGACCCACCCCCATCCCTACCCAGTACCCTGTCTCCTTCCCAAAAGGCAGGTGGAAACAAACATTAAAGTCAGGGGGGCATGGAACTATGGTCTGCCTCCTGAGCAATCTGTCAGCATCCACCAAGGTGTGACTGGTCTCTTCTGGGGCTTTCCATTGGTGTCCTCTGCTGAGGTGTGCAGCCTTACCTTCTGACCAAATGTTCCCCCAAAACACAGCATCTCTGCCTTGTCTTTATCCTCTGCATGTGCAGACAGGCTCTCAACTCATGTGTGGGACATGTAGGATCTCACAGGTGTCTCAGAAACATGGGTGGGTATGCTGGGCTCACATGCCTGACCTTTTTCCGATTCCCATTCATTCATTTACAGTACTAGATACACCCAAGGCCTTGATGAATTCAGGATTCTCAAAAAGTACTGAGGAACCTCGAATGTAACACCAAAGCCAGTGAAGGATAAACTCCCTACTTCCTTGAAAAGGTCAGGCTCAAAAAACTGTCAGGCTGCATGGAATGCTACCTTTCCGGTGGCAATTCTTAGACTTCCGTATTAGCTGCTTCACTCAGCCATGTGACCAAATACAAACAAGAAACAACTCGGGGATGAATTTCTTCTGTCTCACACTTTGAGGATTGAGTCTATCATGGAATGAAGGCACCCCAGCATGAAGCTGCTTGCTTAGCTGTCCATAGACCAGTAAACACAGGCAGTACAGGAAGCGAGATGGACCATATACCTCACTCTCTTCCCACCTCAAAGGCTTCTTTCCTCCAGACAAATCCCACTCCTGCTCCTAGATTGTATGGGCCCAGGTGTTCAAATGCACATACTTGTCGGGACACATTTTACATCTGGCCCACAACTTTTTTTTTTCATTTTCAGGGATATCTCTTGGCTTTCTTAATAGCAGAAAGTCCCGGGGTGCGGAGAAGGGGTACTGATGAAGGACTGGTAGAGAAATGTTGCCAAAATAAGCATAAATAAATTCTGAAACACTTTAAGTAAATCATGCTTTTTTTTTTAACAATCACTACTGCTGGGAGCAGATAAAAAGGAACTTGTCTTAAATAGTGCCATTTTGACTTCGGACTCCATTTTACCTAAGCTGACCAACTCCCTCTCTAAGAAAAATAGTTTCTCCCAAACATCCCTGTTACCAACTCCCTCTCTAAGCAATAATAGTTCCCCAAAACATAATGCCTTTACCTAACAACAGAAAGAACAAATGAATTTGATTGGTTGGAGAAAACCACTTACATTCAATGTCAGTTGACAGAATGGAACACATGGGAAAGTCCATAATCCCTGAGTTCTGATCGGTGAAACTTATAACTGTAACTTGGTTCAGATGCTTATAAATCCTGCTTCAGCCCCTACTCAGGTCTTCCAGAAGAAATGAGGCCCCTGAGTCTTTGTCTGGTGGCCCTGATCAGTCAGGGACTCTGTGTATGTGGTGGGAATAATAAGATATTCTGTTGTTTCTCGAGCCTCTGTGTTTTCTCTCTCCTTCCTTGTGGTGCACAATGAAGATGGTGTAACAATTGCCATGGTGGGTGTACCAATTATCACCACTTATGGATGGTTTATTAAGTGCTTGCTGTATACAAATATCCTCACCTGTCCCCTGTCAAGTTGGAGATTTTTCTACCCACTTTGCAGATGAAGAGAATGGGTCTGTTGTTTAACCAATCATGTCTGTCATGATCAAAAGCAACTTGAGGAAATGGTCTATATCATCTTACAAGTTGTTCCATCACTGAAGGAAGTCAAGGCTGGAGCTTTAGGCAAAACCCACAGAGGACTGCTGCTCACTAGCTTACTCCCCTGGTCTTTCTCAGCAACTTTCTCATACATCCCAGGCTGCTTGCCTAGGGATGGCACTGTCAAGAGTGGGCTGGGCCCTCCTATATTAATGATCAATTAATGAAGTGACTCACAGACATTCCCTCAGGGCAATCTGATGGGGGCAGCTCCTCAACTGAGGTTTCCTATTCCCAGGTGTGACAAATTAACAACCAACATTACTATCCTAGGGTCCATGTGACTAAATTGCAAGAAGTCACACATCTCCTAGAATTTATTATGCTTTATTTTAATACTTGAGAGGAAAATGCAGCCATAACTCAGATACCTAAAGCCAGGCACTAAAGGTTTGCCAGGAACCCATAATTCCCTGCCCCTGCTTTTGGTCATCAACTGAGATATCACCTGCCTCAGTTTCCCTTCCTGTTGCTGTGATAAAACACCCTGACAAACACAACTTAAGGAAGAAAAACATAATTCAGCTTGCATTTATAGGTCTGACATCTTGAAGAAGTCAAGGCATCAGAAATCTAAAGCAACTGATGACATCACATCTGCAGTCAAGAGCAGAGAGCAATGGATTAATGCATGAATTAATGCATGTATACTTAGCTCTCTTCTCCTCTCCCACCCCTGCTCTTGTACAATCAGGCATCCTCTACCCAGGGAAACTGCCACTCACAATGGGTGGGTCTCCCTATATCTGTTATTTTTTTTAAGTTTTTTTATTTATTTTCATTTCATGTGCATTAGTGTTTTGCCTACACGTATGTCTGTATGTCTGTGTGAGAGTGTCAGATCTTCTGGAACTGGACTTACAGAGCTGCTATGTGGGTGCTAGGAATTGAACTGGGATCCTCTGGAAGATCAGCCAGTGCTCTTAACCACTGAGCCATCTCTCCAGCCCTGGGTCTTCCTATCTCAATGAATAGAAACAAGGCAATCCCTCACAGACGTGCCTACTGGCCAACTTAATCTAGACAATCTCCCATTGATATTCCCTTCCCAGGTAACTCCAGACTGTACTAAGTTGACAATTCAAAGGAATCATCACGTGTTCCTTTTCCTTAAGGGGCCTTTATGCCACTCATTCTGGCCCACAGAACTAAGTGTGGAAGTGAGAATCAGAGCCAGTTCAATAGTCCCTCCAAGACACCCACAGGTCAGATATCTATGGGAGAAAATTGTTGGTCTCAGAGGAGCACCCAGTGGGTAATTGAGAAAACAGTAATTAAGCATCTAAACCAGGGCTTTTGAGTGTCAAGAGAGGACTCTTAAAAATTGCCCTGGTTACTGGCTCTACATTCTGCACATGGTCACTCCAAGGTGTAGAGACAGAACCATGCGAGACAAGGACAGACTGCCCTGTATCACACATTAAGTAACTGCGAAGCATCCTGCCATGGGGCCGCCCCCTCAGTTATTAGCATTATTATTGGCCTTTAAATATGTCATAGTCAAAGATTTGCTTCATTCTTCAGCATGATTGCCATTGATTTTTGAAGCCCACATCTTCTTCCCCAGGGAAGCATGTCTTCAGCAAAATGATAGAAGGAAATGGGAAAGAGGGATTGAATTTATAGGCATCCATTTTACGGGCATCACTTTAGGGATGCAGCTGATCTCAACACTGCGCTTCTCAGAAGGTAGTTCAGGAGCCACCCACATCAGAATCATCTGGGACCTTGTAAAAATGTCGATTCCCATGTCCCAAACCAGACCTCTCATGTCGGAATCTCTGGGGACCACCTGGCAACTGTATACTTAATAGGTTACCTAAAAGTTCTTACATGAAAAGCCAGGAACCCCAAAAGCCACCAGGCCTGCAAATTCAGGTAGTAGAGAAAGCCCTTACATATGAGGCCACTGGACATCAAGTTTGAGATGCTTTGGCAAGGACTTCAAAATAAGATTCCTGGCAACGTCCAGGTTGAAAAGCATGAAGAGTCTTTCTTCCCCACCCCCAACCCCAGTGTATTTGTCTGTCCTGGTTTAACTGTGTACAGAGGAGGCTCTGGGTCTCAGGGTTAGATCTCAGGCTGGAGGAGTGGGCAGGTTCTTGGCAGTGGCATCTGCCACAAGGAGCTGGTAATGGCCTGATTTATGACACTCAGCATGGGACCTGGCTGCTGAGCTCAATCACTGTGGCTCCCCACGGTGGGGTTCACTCTCTGTAACGGGCCTGGAAATTGGAGAGGAATTTACCTCCTGCTGCCGAACATTACATAACAATCAAGGGAAACAAGCAGAGACAGGAGGGAGCCTCCTCCTCAGCTGGCACTAGCAGCCTGGCACAGCAAAGGAGGTAGGCCTGGGAGAGGTCTGCTGGGATTTACTTCCTATCAGCAGCCTTGGGAATGGGTTCCAGGGTAGCCCAGCCAGAGTTGGCATCAGGGTCAGTGCAGATACAAGCTTTGGCCCAGATACTTCTAGACAAAATGACTGGAGAGTAAGCTCATGTAGATATCTAGTGCCTGCAGACTCTCCAGCTACAGCCCTCACAGTGACAAGGAGGGCCTCCTTCCTTTACAATAGACTCTGAGCTTGACATCTGTATCAGGGCAGGGCATAGGACAGGATGAAAACAGGCTGGGGTGGGGCCCAAATCATTGCAACCTCATAGATCATGAGGAAGAGGTTGGATTTTCTTCCCAGTTCCCTGCAGTGTCACAAATGGGAATATTTTCTCCCCAGCTTCCCTCTGCAGCCACAGCACAGAAGGAGCAAGAGGTGGCTGATTCTAAAAGCCAGTTCTGTTGGGCTCACTCAGAACATGACTCTGCACTCAATCCCCCCCTACTACCCCCCAGGTGATAACTGCCTTTATTTTATTGACTGAGTTATTTATTTACTTTGCATCCTGCTCCTAATCGGATGCAGCCTCCCCTCCCTCTTCTCCTCCAGTCTCCCCTCTTCACCTCCCACCCCATCTCCACCCCTTCCCTCCTTTAAAGTGAACCCCAGCAGACATGCAAGTGGGAAATTTGTGGAGGCACAGACTCCTTATCTAGTTCTCCCCAGGCTGATGAGACTTCCAACAAGGTGTTCAAAACTCACAGACGCTTTCTCACCCTGAAGCTCCATTCAACCAGAACCCACATCCCACTCTCTGCTGGTGGCGGCAGCATCACCAAGAACATGTCTTGGCACTGGCCTAGCAACTGTCTTTCAATTTGGGAAAGCTTATCCCCTGGCAAATCAGTAAAAAGTGTAAACTACTTTTATTACCTTTGAAATGAATTGTGTCAGTCACTCTGACTAGATTTGTATTTTATCTGTCTTCTTCCCAGATGAATTGCAGGTATCCAGAGGGTATATAGTCCAGACTGGACATAGTCCAAACTCGCTCTATATGAGAAAAGAAAGGATGACATTACTTGCATTCACATCACAGCATCTAGCATTCATGAGCACCAACTGAACACCCAGTCCTGAAGTCAGTGTGCTTAGGATGTCATCGTGAATAAGCCCATCATGGTTGTACCCCAGCATGGCTCATAGTCTAATAGGGAACATGAATATATTAATAGATGTCAGTTTACTGAGGTTAACAAAGGTTTGCACTATCACAAGGATTTCAGGTTGTCAGTACACAGGAGACTGAGCTGGTCAGAGCAGGCTTCCTGGAGGAGGTGTTCAATGTGGAGGATAGAAATAAAAAGTAATACCTACAATTCAGGGACAGGGAAAAATAGAATTGCAGGCAGGCCTGAAGAATGAATGGCACCTGCAAAGCCCCCAGCAGAGGGCACCCGGCCCCTTGACCCTGCCTGTCAGTCACAGCATCTTCACTTCCGTCTGGCTGTACACACTCCAGGATCACATTCCTTTAGAAAACAGTGTTTGGCAGCTAAAATACAAATGCTGGAAGTTGAGCCAAGCAAATGACCTCAGTGGGCCTATCAGCCCTCTACACACAGACTCAAGCGAGTGGCATAATGACCTGTAGGCCTGGGTGAGGGCCAGAGGTTAGGGGTTAGAGGTGACTGACCAGACACACCACTGTGAGTGGTGAGCCACAGCTAATGAAAGAACAATGCTCCCTTGTTCTCAGCTTGTTTTTCTTTGCTGCATATTCTAGATGCACAGTTTGCTGTTTGGACTATCTTACAGGATTCCAAATACCAAAATAGATTCTCAGAAGCAGGCCCTTAGGCCATTTTGGCTTTTGAAACTGACAAAAATGGACTCTGTTCATGTCATTTCATTTGTTTCTTGCTTCAGCAATGTTCACTGAGTACATTTAAGACATGTCAGCACATTATATCCATGAGGTGAAGTTAAACAGCATGTGATTTCCACCTTCATGAAATCAAAATTGTGAATGCTTACCAGAGACCTAACAAGGCAGTCCTCAACATCAGTGTCTGCTATCAGCCAAGGAGTGGTCCCAATGTCCTGCAAGTCCTCGCCCCATCTTAGATGTGAGGGATGCGTTCAGAAAGGTTATGCAACTTATCTAGATCACATAGTAAATACAGGCATCCAGATCCAAATCCAGGCCTATCAAACTCCACAGGCAGGAATCATGGTCCCTGCAGCCTGATCCCTGAGATGAGGGAGCAACGGAGGAAAAGAAAAGACAGCGTAGGTGAATGCTAGCCGGGTGGTGCGCCAGGAGGAATTTTCACAGTATAACAGAAAGCGGGAAAGAATCAAGAAGATTGATAGCAAATCCTGCACAAAAGACCAGAAATTCTACATGTCAAAAAATGCCATAGAAAACTCAGAAGGTAAGTGAGAAACTGGGGTGACAAAGCTTTCTGGAAAGCATGGCCATAAAAGTCAGATTTTGAATAATGGACACAAAGGCAAAGAAATTTCAAAAGTGGCTGGAGAGATGGCTCAGCAGTTAAGAGCACTCACTGCTCTTCTGAAGGACCAGAGTTTGGTTCCCAGCATCCATGATGGGCAGCCCACTGCTGCCTGTAAGTCCAGGGAATCTGATGTCTGTAGCCTTGGTGGGTACGTGCATGTGTGCGCTCACACACAGACACATGCACAACGTGTAACAAAAAAAATTAGTTTTCAAACTCTATAAAACAGCCAAAAAGACATTACAATTTACTAAGAAAGTATCCATAATTAAAAAAAAAAATAGGAAAGGGTGATGTGCCCTGCTTTTCTCTCCCACTGTGCGACTGGCAAAGGTTAAAAAATAAAAATAACCCCACAGCATTGACGTGTGTGCTGCGAAATGAGTGTGCATGCCCACTCTATCAGTAAATGTCTGGGGAGCATCAGACAATATGAATTAGGGGCCTTTAAAAAATTATAACCTTTAACTCAATAATTTCACTTTAGAAATTTATCAGAGATGCAGACCAAAAAGCAGAGCGTAGGATGTTCACTGTGGCATTATTTACAGTAGGGAGGAGCTGTAAATCACAGAAAAGCCCAACAATAGGTGGATGCTGGGATCAATTCTGGTGTATCCAGATGGGAGTACACAGCTATTAGGAATCATATTTTTAAAGCCCACTGAGTAGCATGATCCATCTACTTCATCTACCTAGAAGGAAATAGTAAAGATATGGACTGCTTCACACGAGGACGCGGAAGCCAGGATTCAAGAGAGGGCTGCTGCTTCCCATCTTCTCTCTTGTTTGTCTCCACTTCCCAAATGTCAGCATCTGATCTGCAAAAACAGTTTATAGATAGTTCTTCTACTTCTTAAGCCGGAGACACAGCTCTCCTCCTTGCCCCCAGGTCCCTTTGCTCAAACTTGCCCTAATGTCTTTTGGCAGCAGGAGAAGAAACACCAAAATCACAAACACCTCAGAACTACTTACAACTACTGGCTTCTTGGTCTCCATCTTTCCCAGGTGCTGTGATTACAGTTTCCTTACTTGACTTCAGATCTTCTTGCCTTGTGGTTAGACCATGGCAGGTTCCTCCTCACTGACATCCTAGAGTCTAGCTTTTCTCCAAGTCACATTCTGCTGCAGAGTATGACCCTCTGTAACAAGAGTTGGGCCCTGTTTCCTCTCCCCTCCAGATCAGGAGCTGAAGTTTGATCCTTTCTTTAATATTTCCCTCTAGGTCAACAAGTACGTGGATCTCGCTCCTTGACAGTCTTCAAAACTATGATTCCTGATAGCTGTGTATTCCCATCTGCATCCACCAGATCTGACTCCACCCTCCACACTGCTTCAGGGGCTCTTCAGTTCCTGAGAAGAAAATCCCAACATCCTTATTCTGTAATGTAAAATCGGAGCTTCCAAAGGAAGAAAAGATTTGGATTGTAATGATGATGGTCTTGATTTGTACAGAAAAATCTGAGACCAAATCACATATAACCAGTCTGGATTTTAAAATATATATATTACAATGTATATATTGGGGTTTTTTTTGAGACAGGGTTTCTCTGTATAGCCCTGGTTGTCCTGGAACTCACTCTGTAGACCAGGCTGGCCTCAAACTCAGAAATCCACCTGCCTCTGCCTCCCCAAGTGCTGGGATTAAAGATATGACGTGCACCACCACTGCCCAGCTTATTTATATATTTTTTATTATATGTATAATATATACATATATTGAACAAGTAGTTTAATATATATTATACATACATAAACTATTTGTTCCGATACCTAATCTTCTCCCCCACCCATATCTGCCACTCCAGTAACTCCCCTGTCAACTTGTTACACGGCAGTGCTCAACACACAGTAGGTGCTGAGTAGTGGCTGTAGATGGTACAGATCTTCAGACCTGGACACATACCAACACCCCAAGACCCCAGCCTCATAGCCTCCCCTCCACACTAAGTTTGTGATTCTCTCTTATTTAAAGGATGGTGAAGAGGCTATGACCTGAAAAAAAAATCAATGACTGCCTGCTAATAAAGGTTCTTATGCAGTAAATGTGCTCTTGGGAAGCCAGCCCCTGCCCTCTCCTCGGCTTTGGCCTGATGCCCTGGAGTGATTTACTCTGCGGTAACATGATGGAGCCTCCACCATAGAAGGGAATTAAATAAAAATGCAATAAAAGAGGACAAAATCAATCTGCTTACAGTTTTGTTTAATAAAAATTCATGAAGGATGGGCAGGCAGGCCCATAAGCAATGTACCAGTTCTGCAGGGCGGGAGCTGGCTGGGGACACACTCAGGCTTCAGGCACGGGGCAGGGGGCTCAGCTGGAGCTGTGGGAGCAGACCTCCCACCCTGCAAACTGCTGCAAGCTAGGTCCTTCTGCCAGGCCATAGATTCCAGCCTGCCTCGTTGAAAGAGGGACAGGCCAGGTGAGGGAGCATTGATGGAAGAATTCCTGCAAGCCAAAGGATATGAGACCTTTTTTATGGGACCCATCTCCCTAAAACCATGAAGCGCCACACATTCTGGAATGACTTACATTGGCTCTCGAGCCTGACCAACCAACTACTTCTTAGAATAAAAACTATTTCAGGCCACAAAATATATTTTTTTTAAATCATGTGGTTATATAGTCAAGATTCCACATCTTGGGATGGAAGTATCAGACTACATATTTGCAATAGAGACTGGGAAGATGGATCAGTGGGTAAAGTGCTTATTGCACAACCCTCAAGGCCCAAATTCAGATCCAATGCACCCATCTGAAAGATTGAGCATGAGGGGAAGCCCTGGAATCCTAGCACCAGGAGATAGAGATAGGAGGACCCCAGAGTCTAGCTAGCCAGCCAGTCTAATTAATCAACAAGCTCCACATTCGGTGAGAACTCCTCTCTCAAAAAGAAAGGTGGAAAGTGACTGAGGGAGAAATGTAAGTCAATCTTTAACCTCCATATACACATTCCTGGAGACATACACCTACAAATATACATGTATACCAATATCACACACACACACACACACACACACACACCTCCAATGATCTATGCTAAATCTGACCCTTCACTTGTTTTTAAAATGTATTTTATTGGGATCCAGCCTTGTATTCCTTTAGGATGCCTCTAACACTGCTTTTGTACCACACTGGCAGAACTGGATAAAGTCAGACACAACAGAATTGAAAAAGATTGGCAAAGCCCAAACATCGGTTATCTTGCCATTTGTAAGCAAAGCTTAAAATCTCTGATCTACACTCCAAGGTTAATGGCAAACAGCCCTAGTGGTTCTCACACCAAATCATTTATTCACTCAATAACAGCAGCAAAGGCCTAAGCCTGGCCCAAGCTGAGGCTGCAGGGAGAACAGAGATGATGACCGCCTTAGATTCCAACCCCAGCACTTAGATTTCAGCCCGGGGCCTCTATAAGGTTGGCTCTACCTGTTTCCTTCTGTTTCATAGCAAAGCACCATGGCCCAATGGCTTAAAACAGTGGCCATTTGTTGTTTGTGTAAGTCAAAACTCCAGATGGGACAGGCAGAGATTAAAGCACCAGCCAGGCTGAGCTTTCATCTAAAGGCTGAAGAAGGAATTTTCTTCCACACTCATTGAGGTTGTTGGCACAATCCAGCTTGTTCCAGCTTTAGGCCTGGACTCCTAATATTACTGCAGACCATTAGCCAGGAAGTTTGCCCAACCACTGGAAGATTTCATAGGCCTGCCTGCGTGGCCCCATCCTCTTCAAGCCAACCACACACCACACATGGAGCCCATCTCCTGCTTTGAGTCTCTTGTTTCCCCTTCTGCCAATCACTGGGAAAGCTATCTGCCTTTGAGGGCTCTTGGGGCAATACTTAGTCTACCTGGTTAACCAAGCAATCTCTCCATTGTAAGGTCAAATTGACACATAATCATGAGAGTGATAGTTCATGCTTACACAGGGTATTTGGATATATTGCTAGTCAGCCAGCTAGACTTTTGTTCACCTGTATAGAAGACAAGATGAGAAATTCCACTATTGGTAATCCCAGGCCTTTGAGTGCCCATAGCCTATAGGCTGGGCTGGTGGACCCAAACTTGGTGGACTGAAACCCTTACAGCCCTAAGCCCTGAGAACTAGAAACGTATTACTCCAGGCTTTCAAAGCCAACAACTTATATGCTAGGAACTTGGGTTGGAGACTCACTGGGCTGGGCTCCCAGCACTTGGCAACTATTGTGATTCTTAGCTTTC
>JADRCH010000106.1:2003892-2083032 GCA_019843965.1 Rhynchomys soricoides | reverse complement strand
AAGTGGTGGTCCAGTAGATGGTAGAAGCAACAACAGAGTGCCTTCTACTATTCTGTTTCATAATTGGCCTCTAGTTCATGGACACCCCCCCCCAGCCCCACAGCAACAAGGCTGATCGTGTCAGAATCCTCAGCTATTGACAGTGGATAGTAATCCAAAACTCAGGCCCAAGGTAGCTGATATCCTCAGCAGCTGTCTGGATGCCTCCAACGACCAGGCCCACAGTTTCTCCAACTCAGCTCTTCTCTATTGCTCTGTCCCAGCTGCTCAGTGGAACTCTCCATCTGCCCTAGTACAGCTGGTGCCTTCCTTCTGCCACACCCACTACTCAACTGCTGCCTCCCCCATGCACCCCTCATGTTACAAGTTTGATACACTCTGCTAAAGTAGGCAAGAAAAGACCACTCAAAAGAAGCCTTCTGTTGGGCCTAATATTGCAGAGCCAGGGCAACACAAGAGAGTGTCTCCTGGCTAGCTCACAGTGATATGGTCTGCTTTTGCAGCCAGATAGGGGTTCCCGCAAGAGTATTCCACCCATCATACAATCCCACTGCAAGTGAGAGGCTATGCTTATACCAGTCACAGGCTTTATATAGAGCCACCAAGAGAAGTGCCTACCAACCTTGCTTGGGTGGAAATAGCTGCTTATAATGGACAAAGACAATATCCAGGGCAATCTATTTAAAACCATTGTGGTAAGGGACAGGGGTCTGGAGCATTGACTCAAAGTTTAAGAGCATTGGTTGCTCTTCCAGAGGACCCAAGTTTGATTCCCAGCACCACAGGGTAGCTCATAACCATCTGTAACTCAAGTCCCAGGGGATTTAATACACTCCTCTGGCCTCCACAGATACCAGGAACAGACATGGTGTACAAATGTACAGGCAGGCAAAACACCCAAATAAACAAAATTAATTAATTAAAAACAGTTGTGACTAGATGGTGCCTACAAGAGCCAGAGTTGTGCTTCAGCAGCAAGCAGCTGTTAATGCTGTATAATTTTTTCAAGGTATAAACAGTGTTCAGAGTGCTAACATCAGGGTATCCCAGATGACTACTTAGCTGATAGTCCTTTGCTCAAAGCACCTAGTAGACCAGGGTGAGTCAAATTACCCAGCTTCTTCACCCCCACACGCCTTAGCCTATTTAAAGAAAATAAACATTAAAGGCATAGTTAGAATAAACACGCATTAATATCCATCAATTACCATGCTAAATTCCCACTCCAGTGGCTTAGGAAGATTTGGTTACCTCTAGTCTGTCTCAGATGTGAAAGTATAACCTTTTGGAGGCACATTTCAGAAATTCAGAGAGAGAAGTTACATATTTGGTAGAATGTATTAATTATGGATAACAAGCAGATCCCTAGATTTTAGTAGATTAAAAGTTAGACCTAGATTTACTCTCGCTTAAGTATCCTGGGGGGAAGCCCAATGTAGGAACTTTTCATTTCTAACACATAGCTTCCAAAGGATGCTACGTGCTGTCAGGATAAGTCAGAGAGCATGAGGACAAAGACAACCACGCAGGCTAAAGAGGGAAAAGCAAGGGGCAGAGGAGGGGTGGGAAATGACATCAAGCACTTCCAATCATTCTCTATTGGCAACTGAAGCTGCACAATCACCGTGAATTTCAAGGAAAATAAAAATAAAGCAGAGCTGAGTACCATATGTTCACCACTACTGTTACAATGAAGGAGAGTGATGATGGCCTCTGACAGCCTCTGAGGGCCTCTGAGGGCCAGTAGCAATCTTCCTATGAAGGTGTCAGTGAACTCACTGAGCCACTTGACATCTGATTATAGCTTTGGCCCCTGGGACCATATATGGTGATGTATTCTAATTTTCTAATGTTTTGATTGCATTTTTAGATTCCTAAGTTAGCTCTTCTTGAGAAATTAATTTGTAAAAAGAAATTTTAAAGTCCATGTACCAAAGTATCCAAATAAGAAAGTAATAGCTATTAAAAGGGAGCATAAGTACACTTGAGTAAATCAGAGAAGTCTTGTATATGGAGGGTCTTTCACTCTCTAAGGGGTTACAGGATGCCAGAGTCAGAGCTTACCCAGGCCTGATTCACAGTGGAGACCAAATCTTACACTTAGTAGACACCCCCCAATTGAAAGCTAGAGAAGTTGGCATTTATATTAGAATATTTTTCAGGAATTTTTAATTTTATGTCTATGTTGTATGCCTACATGAGTTTATGTGTTCATGTATGAGAAGGTATCTACAGAGGCATTGGATCCCCTGGAACAGGAGTTAGGCACTTGTAGACTGCCCATGCTAGCTACTGGGAACTAAGCATGGGTCCTCTGCAAAAGGAATGGGTTTTTAGGCCCTGAGCATCTCTCCAGCCCCTGTACTAGAATAATGTCAGACATCACAATGACATGATCCTGGATGGATAACAGAAAGATGAGTCTGGCAGGAAGCACATCTAGATGAACCAAAGAAGACTTGGCAGGAACAGGTCCTTATGACAGTGAGGGCCCCAGCAAACAAGAGGTCAATGAATGAGAAAAAAAAATATGGTGTGGAAATTCAGGAACTTGTTAATCAGATTTTTGGAAGAGAAGAAAATAGAGATAGTAGATCAACATCTTAATTGCCAAGTCTGAGTAAAACTATTTTGAGCAGAGTGAGGAGAAAATCGAGAGCTGTTGGGGAAGGAAGACAGCAAGTTCAGTCCAGGACGTGTTTCCGGAGTGCGTCTGACAATACCTGCTCCCCGGCAGCTGGCCATGCCAAAAGGTGCTATCCTCATGCTCTCGGCTCAGAAATGCCACTCATGGAAATGAGAGTTAAAAGTCAGGATCTGAGGGCAGGGAAAGGGGGACAGCGGAGACAAGGAGACATGACAGAGATCAATGTGCTAAGAAGGGCATCCCTGCAGCATTCCACGAGGTAAAGGATGCATGAGAGGAAGAGTCTTAAGGGTGTCAAGTGTCAGGCATCAGAGGTCGTAAGACACAGGGAAGATGACACCAGGCCTTACACACAGTTCAGGAAGCCAGAAAATAGTTATGACCTCCAATGAGAAAATTCCTGGGAAGGGTTAAGGTCATCTGTGAAACTAAAGGGACGACTCTCAGGATCTTTTCAGAGTCACGCATCCAGACAATGAACTGCCCCCATCCACAGCCTCCTTGAGAAAGGCTTCCTCCTCTAAGTTCTACTTCTTCAAAATCTTAATAACAGTACTCTGAATTCCTGAGCTCTCTTTGAGCTTATTGAAAAGGACTCAGACCCAGGGGATTTATCCAATTTAATACTGCAGGTTAAAAAAAAGCAAGTCGGTGCTTCCTCCGTATTAACAACAGAAACAGGTGTGGTTCCCCAGAGGCCCTGGGACAGAGGCAAGTGGTCCAGTCTCTCTTCACTTTAACCCCCAAGAACTGATTTTCCAGGATAAGTTCTGAGTTTTAATGATGAGTTTGATGAGGTTGAATTCACCAAAGCTTGTCCATGTAGCCTGTGTCAGGAAAATGAGAAGAAGCCAGCCAGCTTTGGGTGAAGGTGCTAACAGTATCTCCAGGTACTGAGAGATCTGGGGACAGTAAAAGGGCTGGCTATGGTGTACTTACTGAGCAAGCTAGGGATAAGAATCTTTTCCTGCATACACATCCAGCTGGTCTCTTTGGCAGGAGTTCTCAGCTCAAGAGTGGCTTGCGTAGGAAGCTACTAGAGTTCGTTCGATCCCCCCCCCCCCCCAAGGTTGTCTCCTCCAGTCCATGGTAAGCTGTCTTCATAACTCTGCTCTGCCTGCCCTGTTCCTCCCAGGGGCTTTGGCCTTCTCAGCCTGATTCATTTAAAAGACTGCAGAGGCCCATGGCTTGGCGAGAGTCCAGTAGGAGGGAACACCATCCCAGCAGCCAGCTATAGAGTGAGGACAGGTCTCATTTTTCTTGACCCTCTCAAATATCCTCAGGACCACCCGATGCTGGCTGGCTTGGGTCCTTGCATAGAGGAGAGGCAAAGAAAGATGGAAGGGAGTCCCTGCTCTTTCAGAGGTAGCATTCCATCCATCAAGACCAGGAGAACCTCTGACCTGTTGGTCAACAGTGTCATTTGAACTAGCCTAGACTCAGCAACCCCCTTCCAAAGCATTAGTTCATATTTTCTTCCCTCTCCTGTGCTTGCTCCTTTCTGTTCTTCCTCCCTTCTCAAACTTTAGCTGCCTCTGTATGATCTGGAGCCTGTGACAGCAGTCTCCCGGGTCCCACCCATAGAATGTCTGGTTGGGGAAGGAACAGGTAGGACCTGGGAGTTTTCAATTCTAACAGATGCCTAGGTGACATTCTGGTTGCTGACACAGGGTCCATTCACAGGGAGACACTGTCTTAGCTACTTCACCTAGGTTGGTGAGAGGTTGAATCGGCCTCAAGGGCAGCCTCCAGGCTCTGCACAGACTCCAAATCCAATCAATTACTATTGATTTCACTGAATGGAAGCAGTGAACAGTAGAGTGTTGGTTGACTTTAGGATCCTATGAACAACTGGTTTCTTTATAGTTAGTTAGGTCCACTAACCTATTGAGTTAGTAGGAAACTCAAGCATGTAGGCAAAACAAAGGGGCAAGAAAGACAAGCCTGCACAGCACACAGTCATAAACATTGTTCAGATACCTTTCAAATGATCAGGAATCACAAGATAACCATGATCGTGGCTATTGATTAAGCCCCTGACATATGCCAAGCCCAGTTCTGAGATCCATGTGTAGCCATCCCAAAGAGGTTATGACACAAGGACCTTGTGAACCTTTTTTATATATGAAGACTCAGACAGACACACAGATCCCAGCCCAAGATCCCATGAAACCCCAGCTTCAGGCTACTGTCCATTGCCTCTAGTCTCTGCAGACTTCACTACCAAGCCAATCACTCTTCAGGGAGATAAAGGAAGTTGGAGAACTGGAGGTTCGGAGTAACTATGCTTTAGAGAATGAAAGTCTAGGCACAGAGACTACGGGATCAGGCTAACTGATTCCTGATCTTCAGGGTGCTGTTTGCTAGGTACATGAACTTAGATGATTCCTTCACTTTCAAGCATCTCACTTCCCTGAACTATAAGCTGAGTATAATAATTCCATTCTGTTGGGTTACCAATTAATGAAACGAAAACTAATACACTGCCTAACACAAGTCTGACTCCTTTGCAAGTTGGAATGGCAGCTCAGACCTGAAGTTAGATGTTTTGCCCAATAACCTTGGTGTAGCAGAAGAAGCAAGGAGGGAGAAAGATGCAGAGACCAATGGAGAGGTAGTTACTATAAGCCTAGTGATCTCTAGATCCCCAGGATGAGGGAAGAGGGGAATATGGCACAGAATTTACAGGCTCTCAGCCACTTACAGAATAATGTCACTAGGTGCTAGACACAGCTAATCTGGAAACGTTTATTCACAAGATGGTCATGCATAGTTTGGACCCCAACAGGTGAGAATCATACATAATGTCGCATTCAGTTACCCTTGCCCTGTGGAAGCCTCTCTTCTGGTACTCCAGTGTAGCCAGGGGACAGAACACAGGAGGTCTCTATGTGGCCTGCTGGGTAAGTTATGCAATCGATGCTGGAGAGAGACCCTCTTGAGTCCACAATGACAGTGTGCACTCACTGGCACTATGCATAACTCTGTGAGCCTCAGCCAAGTATAAAATTCAAATGACACAACTGCCCCATATCTCCATGGCCACAGTGTAGAATCTGGCCTCATCACAAGCAAACCCTTAGAGGGGTCCAGCTGTTGTGACCCTCATTCTCACTACTGTTGCCGTGTCTAGGTTCAGCTTTTAAAAATTAAGTCTTGTCTTTCTCTTTTATAGAATGAATATGTGAACATGATATTGGCTTATGCAATTGTTCCAAAGTACAAATGAAATAATGCATGCCAAGTGGCTAGCATACAGTCAGTATCAGATAAACATGAAGGATGATTCCTAGCTGGAAGCAGATAGTCCCATAACCAGAGTCACTGGCTGTTTTGATTTGCTAAAGACAGTCTTGGAAAGCCCTCCCACACAACCAGAAACAGTTGGTCACCCTAGGACAGCACACCAGGCTGGGCCAATCCCCAGTTTCCCAGGCACTTCTGGGAGATTTTTATGGCCCTTGTCAATGATCCACTAAATTCTAAGCCAGGCTCTGTACTTCCTCCAGGAGCCTAAGTGATCCCAGGATGTCAGGATCTGTACTAAGGAGAGAGAGACTTGGCCAAGCTTGGAAAAGGCAGAGACAGGATGTGAGCCTACCATCAGGCTCTCAAGGCGTCAGACACACCAAGAGCCAGGACAACTCAAGATGGAAATTGTCTCTGAGGGTCCAGCTGGACGAAGAGGAGGGAGAGAGTGACATCCTGGTGATTAATAATTCAGGGAGAGGAAGCCAGGGGCAGGAGGAGCTGCCGCAGGCCCCTAGCCTGTTCTCAGCCAGCCTTTTCCTGGGCAGGAAACCTCCCAGCTGAGCCTGGGAAGCAGTTATCACTGGTGGGTGATTAAGTTACTAATCCTTCAGGGAGAAGACATTTAGAGGCCCATATTAAAGCAGTGCGAGGCAAAATTACATTCCGTTTCAATTTAGTTTAGCAATTCCCGTGATTTAGTTAAATGAAAAGCAATTGTTCTAATTAATAGTATTGAATGTTATTCATCAAAAGTGTCAAAACAGCTCCATGGCTGCATTTGTAACCCATTCTCCTGTCAGAGGTATGGATAATTCCCCAGGATGGCGTGGGGCTGTGAGAGGGTGTGAGGGCTTGGGGGCGGGGGGGAGTCAAGGGCATGTACATGGAGTGTGTACACGTGATCTGAGTGTGGCTAGATGAATGTATACATCCTGTAGACATAGGGATCCTAACTATACCTAACCTAAGTGTGCATATTTATATGCAGTTATGCACACAGATCAGTGTGCTTAAGTGACTGTACACATGCACGTGTCTGTGTATTCCTAGCCAGGTACATGGATTACGAGCATGCATAAGTGCCTCCTGGACTCATGTATGAATGCACGTGCCTGTGTGTGTATTGACATGTGTGCACACAGGAATTTAGAGAGTTGTGGGTTTGTATTGTGGAGGTGTGTGTTCGTAAGTGATTGTGAAGGTCCATTGCTATTCCAAGAAGATTGTGAGCAGATATACACATGGGGGTTGCAGGGTAGCTCCACAAGAATGTGGATGGATCAAGGCAAAGGATGAAGGGAATCTGTCACCCCAGGGACTTAAAAGCAGGCACAGCTAATTCCTTCCCCCTTCCCTATGTCGTAATAAGTGATTTCTTGTTGCTGAGATGCTGTCATTCGAATGTAGGGACTGAGACTTTTCTCATGCTCATTTCTGTATTCTTGGGATCAAAAAGCGACCTTGGCATACAGTAAGCCTCCATGGTATATCTTGATAGACTACATTAATGATGGATGGATGAGATTAGTGGGATAAATAGCAGGTCACATATGTGGCTGGATATAAGGACGGCTAGCTTGTTAAGAGAATAGGTAGGGAAGGAGAAGAGTGCCTGGGTACATAGATGGATGGATGGACAGTTGGACAGACGGATGGATGGATGGATGGATGGATGGATATCTATAATGACCTCTGGGACCCGTAGTCATGAGTGGGTTCCCCAATCTCATCTCAGTGGAAAGCCCAAGTTTCTTTGACCCTCGGCATCGCTCTACAAAACCTCCGTGGAAAATTCCATCCTGGACAGTCAGCAGGCTCAGAAGCCTCGCAGGTTGCCAGAATCAACCAAGGCCAAATACTGCAGAGCTCAGAACAGAAAGGGCAATGATTTTTTTTCTTTGAGACACTGGGAAAAGCTCAGTGTTGCTGGGATAACAGGAAAGAAACCAGGCCAGGCAGGCCCTGTGGGATTTTTAAATAAAGAAGGGCCCTCCAGGAGCTCCTCTATCCTCAAGCCAGGATTCCTGCCTCCAGCTTATGATCCTGGGCTGTTGGCTCTCCCCACCCTGCCCTCCCTATCCCTGCTATTCCACCTACCCCACACCTTCCTCAGCAGGGAAACTCATGTCCATCCTGTCTCATGCCCGTGCAGCTTACCTCTGAACCTTCACCACAGCCTTGAGGTGATAAAGGATATCTACACTAGGCTCCATCTCTCCTCACCTCCTATTCAGCCCTGGACCTTGGATCTCTCCAGAGTTTACCAAACCCCGGAGATGCCCCCAAACACTCCACCAGGTTATAGGACCTCCCACCTACATTTTGAGCTGAGGCAGCAGTTAACCTGGCCCACCTGCTGTCATGGCCTGCCCCCTAGTGGCTATCTCTGGACATACACTATCCCCACCATGGTACCAACCTGATGCCCCCATTCCAGCTTCAGCCAAGAAAGGACCAAGTCTTTGACAACCTCCACAATGCCCTCAACACACACACACACACACACACACACACACACACACACACACACACACACACATGTGCAGGTCCTGAATGCTTGGAGTTTGGGATGTGCCAGACAGCCCCAGGCTGCCCATGCAAGCGTCCATCCATCTTGATGGTGATTAGCACAGAGGGGAAGTGTTAGGGTGTGACCTCTGAACTCACTGAGCTCATAAAGACAATAGCTAAGACTGTGACAAGAGGCACCAGGCGTCCTGTCTATTTCGGGGTAGCCCCAAGCATAGCTGGTCATCCAAGGGCATCATGAATCGAGTTAATCTACGTGGGAGTGACAGAGACAGGATAGAGGGTCCAGGAGACCTTCCGCCAGACGTTTCCTCCCAGCCTGCCAGGCTCTGCTCTCCACCTCACTCATGAAGCCCCTGGCCCTGGCCTCCGGACACCCAGCTTGCCAGCTCTCTATGGTGAGCAGCAATCTTCCTCTCCTTTCAAAGGTTTTTTTAACTGAGAGATTAGAGGCCCTGGCCTTTTGGGGGTCTAGTCTTTGTTCTGTCTCTGAGGATAGCAAAGCAAGAAGGAAAAATACCTCCTCTCCCACCCAGCTAAATGGAGAACCTACCTGGAAACAGCCTCTGGTTTGCATGGTCCAGTATCTATAGAATTCAGGAGGATCAAAAGCTTAATTGCTAGAGTCTTGGCCCAATAACTGGCTAGAAACAGAAAGTTCTTCATTACACATGCAGCTGCTGAGCATTCCCTTCTCTCTTCTCCACTTGCTTTCTCTACTAACTGCTAAAAAGGCAGTAGTTTGAAAATGGCCATGATAGAAATATTTGTATCATGGAAACTGCCAAATGATATGGGATAAACTATTATCAGTAAAGCAGGCTTGGGGCCCTTCCTATGTCCAGGCTAATAGTCAAGAATCCCAAGTAACAGGGCCACACCAGTTTTAGAGTCATAGGAGCTTGGACTGCTGTATTCTCTGTAGTTCCCAGCACCCTTGTTCCATCATGCCTGTGCCTGCAGTGTCAAACCTGGGGAGCATAGAGCATTAAGTCTGTGCTAAGAGACAGAAGAGGTGGGTTCTGCCTGTGGACATTCATCTCACTGATCCTTCACTTTTTGCCAATAAAATAGGGGCAGGAGTACCCAGCACAGGACAAGAACATGAAGTTCTTCAGGAGAGTCAGGAGAAATAGACTATTGCATGACAAGTATTCAGACGCTGACCAGCACCATGGGACCTAATCCTAGTACCTGCTTGTTCTCATCAATGCCCATCACTGTTACTGCAAGTAGTATCCTTACTTCCTTCCCAAAGGATTTCAAGGCTAACATGAGACTGGACACTTCTAGCACATGAAGAAGTCCTGGTCCTTTCCCCTTACACTGGATGCCTTGAAGGCATGCAACACCCAGAGATGACCAAAGAGGTAGCATCCACTTAAATCCTCAGAGAAAGAAGGACTTCACCACCTGCTTAATCAGTCGTGTCAAAAATTATCACCAAGGACAGAAAAGGTGACTCTTGGGTTTTCCTCAGAAAAAAATACCATCTCGGATCCCTGGGTGAATGCGTCATCTCTTCAGTGCCAAGAAAATGTTCCTTAGTGCTGGAATTAAAGCATGTGCCACCAAACCCAGCCTTAGAAAATGTCTTTTGGGAGTTCAGAGATCAGCAGGAGTCATGCCCTCTTGTGTGTGCTTCCAGTCTGTGCCTGGAGAACCAGGAGAACAGTGAATGATGAACTAAAAAGAAATGGAGGATAGATAGATAGACAGTGAGACAAACAAACAAATAAATAACATCATAAATAGACTCATCGGGGTGTAAACTCATATCTGGATGGCCATAAGCAATTGTTTTCATTTCTTTCAGCATCTGCTTCTGTCTCTGCAAAAGGATAATGATTCTGACCTCAAAATGTAAGGTCATACAACCCAAGAAAGAAAGAAAGAAAGAAAGAAAGAAAGAAAGAAAGAAGGAAAGAAAGAAAGAAAAACTGTCCCCCCTAATGTGCAGATCCTAGCCTACAATATATAAATATATATGTATAATATATATGTGTGTGTGTTGTTTACATGTATGCATATACACATATATAAACAAAGCAAATGTATGTGTTGGTACAGTTTAACATGTAGAAAAGGGAACATGGTAAATTTACCAAGAGGAAATGGTAACTACTACGTAATAGAAAGAGCTGGGAGCTGGTAATGGACACTTGAATCATAAAAAAGGACATCAAGCTGGTTTTTTTAGTTTCAATGCTGTTATGGATTTTTCAATGGCTTCTCTCTCTCTCTCTCTCTCTCTCTCTCTCTCTCTCTGTCTCTCTGTGTGTGTGTGTGTATGTGTGTGTGTGCTAGATATGTGTACACAAATATAATTGATGATAAAAGCATGAAATCCAGTGTGAGGCTCCACAGCTTTGGAATGGATATTCTAACTGTGTAGAAGTTCATTAAGATACATAGACTGGCTTAATTTCATTGTGTGATTTTTTTTTATTTGCAAGTTCTTTATAATAAAAGATTTTTATTTTTCTTTTAAAAGAATCCAGGTGGAAATTTCTGGCACACAATTCTGGGCACGTTTGTCTTCAGTTTTCTATGTCATCATGCAGAGCTTTCGTATAATGACCCCAAACCAGGACACTGTGTTGCTTACTGCCAAAAAGAACCTGATATAAAAACCTACTGCTTAGTTATTCAATTAGATCTGGTGCTGTAATGTCAGATATTTATTCTATATAACAGTCCCAGCTATCTCTGTCACTTTTCTATCACTGCAATAAGATACTGACCAATGCACCTTATAAAAGAAAGGATTTAACTGAAAGATCATAGTTGCAGAGAGTTCCGGTCTGCGACTATGGTGGTGGGGAACATATGAGCAGGCAGGCAAGTATGACACTGGAGCAGTAACTGAGTACTTACATCTTGATCCACAAGCACAAAGCAAGAGAAGCAAAGAGCTCTAACTGGAAATGGCATAGATTTTTGAAACCTCAAAGCTTACCCCCAGTGACACACTTCTTCCATCCAAGGCATACCTCTTAATCCTTCCCAAATAGATCCACCAACTGGGAACCAAGTATTCAAATATGTGAGCCTATGGGGACCATTCTCAATCAAACCACCATACAAGCCTACCTAGACAGCAACATAACTAGGAAGTAGCATCACTTAACAGTAGCAAAATCAAACAAGGACAGATGTGACAAAAAAAAAAAAATGTAAAGACCTCAAAAACCTTGTCTTGGCACAAGACATCTGATGAAGACTCATTATGATGGGTGCTTGAGGTAAGATGGAATCACCAAGTCCTAAGCCCTTCCCAGCGTATATGTGATTACTTTCATGGGCATGCATGCATACAGATTTGTGTAGACATGGGTAAGGGCTTAGGAAGATGTATCAATAGGACTTTTCACCTGTGGACGTCCATTAATCACACATACTACATTAGTCTGTGTTTCCTGGCAGGTGTGATGGTTAGTTTTCACTTGACAAAATCTAGACTCACCTAGAAGACCAGCCTATAAGCATTATCAATATTAGGTTAGGTTAGCCTATGGCATGTGTACAAAGAATGGTCTAGAACAGGTGACTTGAGATGGAAAGACCCACCTTAACTATGGGTGATAGCATCCTGTGAGCTGAGGTCCTATGCTTCATACGAAGATAGAAGGCAAGCTGAGCACTAACATTTCTCTCTCTGCCTCCTGACTACAGATGCAATGTGATTCAGTGGCCCTGACTTCCCCTGCTGTGATTTCCCTTCAATAATGGAGTGCTCCCTTGAGCTGTGACCCCCGACCCCTTAAATTGCTTCTTGTCTGATGTTTGGTCACAACACTGAGAAAAGTAACTAATTCAGCATATGTCTACAACAGAATAGGTTTGTGCACACATATGCATTTGTGTGTAACTTGAGTAGGACCCTGTGCTGGTGTATTTTATTGCAGATCAAGGATGAGGGTGCTAATGTTTCTATGTGTGTCTCTCTCCCTACATGCAATGTACAGATGACTGTGGCGATGTGGGTGTGCACACCTGTGCATATGTGCTTGTGTAGACTTTTAGGAACAGACAGGACAAGTAAACATGAACATGCATAAACAAGATGGTTGGGAGAGGTGACTTAAATGCTTAGGAAGACAAACAACCCCCACAAGGACTTTGGAAGCTCTCATTACGTACAAAGAATGTATATGCTAATTACAAATGACTCTTTTCTACTCGTTAAAGCAGAACTGCAACACTTTATTAGTCCCGTTCTGTTACTCTGCACATTTGAAAGTAATAAGAAATGACTTTGGGGTCAAGCAGAAACCCCCATGGGGCTTCAGAAAGTCATCTCAGGCTGATCACCCAGACCAGCGGCCAAGCATCAATATGGATTCCTCTGTGCACTCCACCTTCACATCCAGTCACCATATTTCCATCAAACATGCCTCCTTTGTCCTACCTCTGTGAGCACTGTGCTATCTCTGCCCACCTCTCTTCTGTGACAGCCCCTCTGAAGGTTGTCCATGTTTCTTTCCCATTGGCTGCAGAAATTGTGACCACCACCACCCCCAATCTTATCCATCCACAAGATGCTGCGGGTGACTAACCATTCACAGTCTCTTTCTGCTTTGACATCACTGCTAACAAAAGCTCAAACCCTGCAGTTCACCCCACCATGGACTGACTCCTGAACACTTAGCAGCAGCAAGTAGTGACTTTTAGGTGGCTTCTTAAACCCATCTTTTACCTGGCTAAGGGCTCTGGGCCTGGGCACAATTTTCCATGATCCCCAATGACCTTATCTCGGCTCCACTGTCTGGGTTGTACGGGGCTATGTTCATCTGTCTAGCTCTGCTGCAGGAAATCATATTCAATAAGCCCTCCTCACATCTCTGTGCTAGAGTTGAGCATTTCTGTTGGCTTGCTCCTTATCTACCTTTAACTAGACTCCAGGAAGAAGCTTAGCTTCTGTATGTGTTCAGCCCTAGGATAGATTCTCAGAAGAAACAGAAAATGTGAGCAAGCAAAAAGAGAATTTACTGGTTGACTTTCTTTTGCTGCTTAATCCCCCATAATGTCGCTGAAATGGCAAGATCTGCTCTGCCTTCTTGGAATCCATTTTTAATTATTATAACACAGACTTAAGCTCCCCTTCCTGTGTTCTGAGAACTACTCTTTAGTCCCCATGGAACCTCCACCCTTCACCAGCTCCCAGGTCTATTTTGTGAAGTTTCTTTCTCCAGCAGCTGAGGCTGAGACTAGGCACGCCACCTAGAGGCTGCAAGGTGAAACATCAGAAGACGCCAGAGCACCTCCTTCAGAACACAAGGTGGAGTGGTGGCTGTTAGAACGTCCAGGTCATTTCTGTGTGAGGATGGATCGGCAGTGATACCCAGTCTCAGCTCACATGGTATACCAAACCATTTGCTGGCACACATTCTAAGTCCTGCTCACATGCCAGGCCCCACCCCATCCTCATTGTTCCATATCATCTTCCATCTACGCCCTCTTTCTGTCCAAATGGCATCTTCCACTGATTCCATGAGAGTTTGCTCATGTCTTCCTCATAGACTGCAAGCTATGCATACCTAGAGTATAGACTTCATGAAGACAATACATTGTTCATGGAAAGTAATCGACATCGGTGTGCCAACACTAGAGTCATCCAGCCATTGTGCAGTGTTTGGGAGAATTAAAAGTGTCTCCTAAATAAGTTAAGAAGAGGTAATTTAGGACTCAACAATTCCATACCCATGTAAACAGCCAGAAGATTTAAAATGTACACATGCAAAAAACCTTCAGGTAAGAGATCTCAGCAATATTGTTCAGTGGAGTTCTGTTTGGGCTTCATTCTGAAATGTCCATACACACAGCAAGCTCATGATTTTTTTTTTATTTTTTTTTTTTTGTTTGTTTTGTTTTTGTTTTTCGAGACAGGGTTTCTCTGTGTAGCCCTGGCTGTCCTGGAACTCACTCTATAGACCAGGTAGCCTCAAACTCAGAAATCCACCTGCCTCTGCCTCCCAAGTGCTGGGATTAAAAATGTGTGCCACCACTGCCCGACAGGCTCATGAATTTAAATGCTTGGCCCTAACCTTGCCGCACTATTTTGAGGCCATTAGGTGGTGATCACCTGGTTGGCAGAAGTATGTCTAGAAGTACTAGAGGGAGCTTTTTCTAACCTGTAGTGTCTTCTGGTCCTGGCTGGCTTTGTCTGATGCCCCTGAGGAGTCTACCACAATCTCCCTCTACTGTGAACTCCTCCAGGCCTTCCCTAGCTTGAGCTCTTCCATGCTTCCCCACCATTGTGGGCAGAAATCTTTTAGAAACAGTGAGTTAAAACACACCTTGCCTCTCTGTGTTGTTTTTCAGTCAAGTGTTTTCTAACAATGGTAAAAGTAACTAATCCCAGTCCCAAAGTAGAAAAGCCCGAGAGTCTTAACTAACATATGTACAAACCAACCATGGTGTGTCCACACAACAGAATAGTACAGAGTCATGGAGATGAACCTTGAAAATGTTGCAGTGCATGCAAAAGAATGTTCACGAATTGGCAAACACATGAAGTCAGAAGATAGGGTTTTCCTGGGCTTGGGAGGGAGGGAGAAGTGAGCAAGTGAGTTTGATAGTTACAGAATTTAAGATTTCTTTGTGGGGACAGAAAAGGGATGATATTTGCCCAACTGTAACTATACAAAAAGAAAATAAAGTAAACTAGCACTATGTCCATTACTCTCATACTATTGTGGCAAGAATCCCTGATAGACACAGCTTAAAGGAGGAAACATATACTTTGGATTCTAGTTTCAGATGGATTGGTCCACCATGGGGGGGGGGGGAAGCATGGTAGAAGAGCTCTGTTCACATGTTGGTGAGCCAGGAAACAAACTATGAGACTGGGAATGACCAAGGACATAATATCTCCCCCAAACACCCACATCAGTGACCTACTTCCTCCAGAGAGGCCTCAGATCCTAATGTTCCTATGATCTCCTAGTACAGTGGCAGCAGCTGGGGACCAAGCATTCAGCACATGGGCCTGTGTGCAACAGCTCAGTCAGACATAGGGAGCACCTTTTAGAAAGGAAGAACTTTGTGAATGTGCTGACAATGCCTCGGGTTATAAAAGAGAACCATTCCAAAGCTTTACCAGCTAAAGCATGCTGCTCTGATAGGAAGATGAACAGTTAAACCAAAGAAGAGAATACACATCTCAACAGATTATCACTGTGTATGTGAATGTGCTATAGGAAAGACTTATCATTACCGGTCTGTGGAGAAATCGTTTAGTCAATAAATGGTGTTGTACAGCTGGATATCTACATGAAACTGAAGAAGTAAATCCCACTTCCATACCACTTACACACATGGGACCTAAGTGAATTTTAAAAATAAAGAGTAATATAAAATTTTTCTGAAAAACTGTAATAAAACAACTCTAAAATACCCAGAGAATAGAATGTAGCCTCTGCATGGTTGTACACACCTGGAATCTCAGCACCCAGGAAGTAGGCACAGGAGGACCAGGGTTCACGATCATTCTTTGACAATAGAGTAAGTTCAAGGCCAGCCTGGACTACAAAAGAGACAATATCTCAAAACACAGACAAAATCAAAACCAAAGAGTAAGATGTTTAAAAAAGGCACGTATACACACACACACACACACACACACACACACACACACATCAAATCAAATGGCAAAGATGGACCATAACACAGTAGAATCAACTCTGAGGGAAGAGATGATCCCATAAGTGAAGGGGAAGCCCATAGACAATAAAGGATTGGTTCCCGTGAAGCATTAAAACAGCTAAAAATTAATTTTAAAACACCAGCAAATATAACAGATGATATAAAAATGCACAAGATTGTAAAACTAGCAATCTAAATAAAACGTCATTAACAGAAACCCTCAAAAACATTATCGGTTAGAGAAACACTCACTTAAACAATAGTGTACTGCTTCTCACTGTTCATATTTCAAGTGTCTATGTACTGAGATCACAATATAAGAGAATGGAAATTTTATTATACTCTTGGTAAAGATATAAATGTATACAACTCAGTGTTGCAAGAGAGCATTATGGGCATCTAAGTGTAAAGATGCTATTATGGTCGGAATACGTATGTTACCCAGACTCAATGTTAAAATCTTACCATCAAGACTATAGAAGAGGAATGGGTCCTTTGGAAGATGGCTTTGCATTGGAGTTGTATAGAAATTATGACAGAATTGAAACATCCCCTCCAGGAGGGAGAGGTAATCCTGAGATACAGGATGTAAACAAAGTCACAGGTCTGGGAAAGCAGGTTATAGAATCAGTAAAGAATGGCTGAGAGATAAGTCTGGCCATCTGAGTTGCCCAGAGGAGATTCCCAGACCCATTGAGCTGCCTACAAGCTGTGCAGAGACCTTGAGGGTTAGGTGTTTGTGAGTCCTTACCTGAAGTAGGCTATTCAGAGATGCAGCTGCTTTGAGTCATGCCTGTTCCTCTAAGTAACCCCAATAAAAACTCATTGGTTCAGATGGACATCAGTAGAATTGTTACTTTGGTTTGTCACAAGTAACTATCTAGAATGAGTAGACATGTGTGCCATGTTTCCCCAGGAAAACAGTCACTTTCAATGCTCCTATTAAAAGCAGCTTCTAGAATGTGATGTTAGGATGGGTAAAACCTTTGTGTGAGAGAGCAGACCTCCTGGGTCTGACAGCACTTTGAGCTTGGTCCCCACAACTGTGAGAAGTAAGTACTCTGCTCCTAACCTGCCTGCCTCCTCTAAGATTTTTGAACAGGGTAAGGCAGATGTCAGCCTCCATAATGCTCAATGTTGTCATTTTAGGCCTGACTCTTGGAGGGGAGAGCATATAACTCATGAATACTTGTGGATATGGATGGACACCCGAGTGTGTTTTGTAAGTGGGAAAATCTAGACAGAATCGAGGATGGGGAAACGGGTGGAGAAAGCTTTGGGGGGGCTGCAGCTCATCCCAGCAGTTTGAATGGGTAGATGATGATCTCGGTATTGACATGAGTAAATCTCATAGATGTCATAGCCACTAGAAGTTTTCAGAATTATGAGCACAGCACAATAAGATCTGTGGAAATTTTAAAAATTCAAAACAATAACCCATTCATGAATACAAATTTACATGTAAAATTTTAAAACATGGAAAGAAAGGTTATACACCAGTTATCGCTTGATAATTACCTCAAGGGTAGAAAACTGGGGAGGAGGGATCATCCCTCAACTTGCTGTAGCCTTTTATCTTATAACTAGCTAATCCAAATATGGTTTGTTAAATCCAGGAAGTAGGGAAATGATCACTGGAGCTACCATTCTCAGAACTTCCTTCATATTTTAAATATCCATAACCAATACTTCAAAAGAAAAAACTTCACAGGGAATCACATGTCTAGAATCAGGAGATGAGCAGGTAATGATGCTGAGAGGAGATGACACTAACAGAGACGTCAGGGCACCAGGAGGGACAGAATGTATGAGGAGGTGAGAATAGGGGTGGCTTGGCAGTGACTATTAAGAGAATTTGACATAATGGTGACAAAGTCTAGATGCCATGCAGATTCCATCAAGGATACCTAAGTGGGCATTTGATGTCTTATGGCAAAAAGTAAAGAGAAGAGCTGTGTTGATGGAAAGTAGTGATTGAGTTCTAGAAAGGTTTGTATTGAGACATCAAACAAATGAAGCTCTGGTATAGAAATCAGAACCAAGACTTTAAATGAAGGGTAAATAAAGACAGGGATAGTGTATACAGAAGAACAATGGCAAAGAGCAGAACCTTGAAACCTTCCAAGATGATGTGACATCTTTTTTTTTTTGTTTAACCTTCATTTATTTATTCATAATTTTTTATGGCAAGAAAACCAGTTTATTAAAAAGCAATAAGCACATCTATGTTTGCACATTAAAATGTAGGAGGATCTATTCTTTATAATAATTATCTTACATGTAACATAACAAAGCAAAATGCATATAAGACATGACTCTATCCTGTTGATGGTCATAGCACCCTGCTCTATAGAATTTCTTTAAAGTAGCATCATTAAAACTAACTTTAACACACTGTCTTCTTCAAAGCAAAATTGACCTCAAGCTCTGAAATTTTTCTCATTGTTCTATATTTTTCCATGTAGTTCTCATCACCTCATTATCTTCTGCTTCAGTGATAGTTTTATATAACATGTCATTATAGTAATCTGTATATTTTATCTTTCCATCATAAACCTACCATAGCTATGAATAACAAGACCTCATGTGGCCAAGAAGTGACCAGAGATGCCAAAGCAAAACAAGACCTTTCCATGAAAAAAGGTTCCAAAAGTGGCTAAGGAGGCCAGAGCTGTGTGGCACTCCATCCGTGAAATGAATTCCTAGATGTTCCCATTAGACGTAACAACACAACACTCTCCATTGGCCTAAGGGAAGGAGTCAAACTGTGGTAGAATAACTGATGGTAAAAACCTTTGTGGAAATGTCTAGAAACTTAACATGAAGTTAGACTGCCCAGGTTGAAATCCCATTCTCATTTGTACCTCTGGGTAAGTTAATCAGCATCTTTGTCCCTTTGTTGGGTATTAGCTCACTATGTTAGTCACATTCCATTACTGTGTAAAATATCTGTGTAAAAGAGGATGCAAAAGAAAGAGGAAGGCTTATCCAGACTCACAGGATCAGAGGTTTCAGTTCCCAGTTGATTGTCATCTCCCACCATATGTTGAAATGACACCATGGCAGAGACTACATGGAGGAACAAAGCTACTCAACTCATGGCTGCTGGGAAGCTAGAGGGAGAAGAGGCAGGGTACAAGTGATACCCTCCAAAGAGTGCCTCCAGTGACCTACTTCCTCCAGCTAGATGCCATTTCCCAATGTTCCCAGCATCTTCTAATAGCACCACTAGCCAGGAACTTCAAGCCTTCAACACATAAGCCTTTGGGTGCATTGATAATCCGAGCTAGGACTTTCCACCTTTGTCACCCGAAAGCTCGTATGTTGCATAATGGAAAACACATTTAGCTTACCTTCACAGGACTCTACAAAGTCTTATCAGTTCCTTCATTGCTTAAAAGCCCATATCTAAATCTCCAACTCTTAGGGCAAATATTAGATGTGAGCCCCTATAAAAACCAAAAAGCAAACTACAATTCATTTCACATGTAGTGAGACAAGCACAGAGTAAATGTGCCCATTCCAAAGAGGAGCAACAACTGAATATCAAGGATAGAATGAGCCAAAGCTAAAGCCCAGCAGGGTCAACATCAAGTGCTATAGCCGCAAGTGCTGGCTAGTGGTGTCAACATGACACAAGCTAGAACTATCTGAAAGGGGGAACCTCAACTGAGAAAATTCCTCTATAAGATCCAGCTGTAGGTCATTTTCTTAATTGGTGGTTGATGGAGGAGAGCCCAGCCCATTGTGGATGGTGCCACCCCTGGGCTTGATACAAGCCAGAGTCATCAAAGAGGAAGTCCTCTCAGTTGAGAAAATGCCTCTGTAAGGCAATAGAGAGCTGTAGGGTATTTTCTTCATTAGTGATGGGGCAGGGCCTAGCCCATTGTTTGTGATTCCATCCCTGGGCTGGTGATCCTAGGGTCTATATAAAAGCAGGCTGAACAAGCCATGAGGAGCAATCCAGTAAGCAGCACCCCTCTATAGCTTCTGCATCAGCTTCTGCCTCCAGATTCCTGCCTTGTTTGAGTTCCCTTGATGACAAACTGTGATATGGAAGGTAAGCCAGATAAACCCTTTCTTCCCCCAAGTTGCTTTGGTCATGGTGTTTCATCACAGCAATAGCAACTCTAAGACACCCCATGTTCAGCACCCAGAGTAAGAGTATACAGTAATGTGACATCAGCAACAAGGGCTTAGGTAGACACAACACTGTGGCCTTGCTAACTGCAGATCGCATGACCTCACCTTTGGGCTGATTCTGCTTTATGCCTGCAGCTCTCCTCAATAGATGTTCTACATTTCTGGCATCTCTGACTTCACCTCTCCACTGCAATCTCAGCTTCGCTCTCATGGCTACACACATCTCCCCCTCAGGGACTGTGCACAGGGAGTCTGGCTTTGTTACATACTGCCTGACAACACAAAACTTTTGATATCTAGGTAAAATCCTCTATGACCAGTCACCTCTTGTAATCTGTGACTTTAAAAACAACACCAGTACCAATGACACAAAGCCTACCACCAAGTCAAACAGTAGTCCAGTTCACTAAGACCACAGCAGTCTTTGAGGCCCTGTACAGAAGAACATGGTGAAACTAGTCCTGGGAAAATAACTTTCTTTGTGGCCCTGTACAAGCACTCTGCTCAGGATAAATGAGTTAACACAGTTACATTGAGCCTGCAATGAATATATTCTGGCCAACTCCCGAGATGCCCTAATGGTATGTTTTATGCCCTGGTATAAATTACTGAGTTCTTTTCAAATGGCACAGCCACACTCTTGAGCAGCCACTCCCTCCTCAGCTACAGCATCAAATGTGCTTCTATTCTGGCCAATGTGTGAGTTTCCAAGTCTTTCTATTCTTCTTCTACATTTTTCTTCTCATTGTGACCTACAAAAAGCAGCAAGCACTACCCAAGCCACTTCCAAAATAATGAGAGTGTTTGTTGTTTGTTTTTCCAAATCAGGTGGATACTTCACTATACTTAAAATATTTCTCACACAAAGTCTCAAGGCACAGACAAAATGTAGATAGGTTCTTTGCCAGAACCCTTGAGTCCAGCTCCTGATATGTGGTGGTTTGAATAAGAATGCACCCCCCATTGACTCATATAATTTGATTGCTTAGTCACCAGAGAGTAGAATTCTTTGAAAAGATTAGAAGGATTATGAAGTTTGGCCTTCTTGGAGTAGGTGTGACCTTCTTGGAGGCGACATATCACTGAGAGTGGGCTTTAAGGTTTCAAAAGTCCATGCCAGGCCCATTCTCATTCTCTCTCTCTCTCTCTCTCTCTCTCTCTCTCTCTCTCTCTCTCTTTCCTGCATGCCACCATGTTCCCCACAATGATAATGATAGACTAAACCCCCAAAAGTGTAATCCAACCTCTAGTTAAATGTTTTCTTTCTTAAGTGTTGCCTTGGCCATGGTGTCTCTTCACAGCAATAACACAGTGACTAAGACATGATCTGTCTAAGTCAGCATTTCTATGTAAAACCTTCAAAATATTGTCTTTTATTCTCTGCCTTGTTGTCAGTGTTCTCTTCTTATGAGTTCATAGCCAAGCTGCCTATTAAGGCCCAATCACACTTGAAGGGTTTTGCTAGCTTACATCTCCAAGCCTTTGCAAATTCCTGCCATAAACCAATTCCAAGAGCTCCTGAGCCACATGGTCAGTTATAGTCACAGCAACAACCCTACTTGGCCCACAGTTTCAAAGGCTCCCTTGGCGTTGCTTCAGTTGGCTTGTGTTAAGGCAGAAGATCATGGCTGAGGGGGAATGGAGCAAATATACTTCCATCATGGTATCTAGGAATCGGAGAAAGAGAAAAGTGAGCAGAGAAGAAAGCTAATTTTGCTGGGCAGTGGTGGCGCACACCTTTAATCCCAGGACTTGGGAGGCAGAGGCAGATGGAATTCTGAGTTCAAGGCCAGCCTGGTCTACAGAGTGAGTTCCAGGACAGCAAGGGCTATACAGAGAAACCCTGTCTTGCAAAAAAACAAAAAAACAAAAACAAAAACAAAAACAACCAAAAAAACAAAAAACAAACAAACAAAAAAAGAAAGCTAATCTTTTAAAGGCACACCTGGGGTGCAAACTTTCAACACTTCAGCCTTTGGGGGGCACAGCAGGGCCAAACTCTAACACTCACCTAAGCAAGTATTGGTTTGTGGTAGTCAGTTAATATCTGGTCACTTAGCACATTCACTTCGTGTGTTTTGTTATCTCGGTGAGAGCTTATAACACAAAGTTCCTGGTATTGTGAAATATGACTGAAATGGGAAACAGCAAGTAGGTAGGAAAGCATTAGAGCAGCGATTCATGGGCGAGAACTGATGGACATGCTTGAAAACTGGCAAGAACCAGAAGCAGAAGAGTTTGAAAATTCTGGGAGAGAAAAGATTGTTGTTTGAAATGATAGTCAGAAGGGATGGGTCTGTAGGGTTGAGAAGAATTATCCTAATATTGGAGATTGTAATCTATCCCACATGGCAGGAAAGAGGGCTGACAGGGTGAACACCAGCTGAGATACAGAGGAAGGTGGACAGCCAGAGTGGAGAACACAAACCACAAGAGCATCCACACCTCTCACAGTTTCTGTTTGCTCTGTGACGCAGTGTAGAAAATTATCTTATCATGGTAGAAAGATTGATGATCTAAAAATACAGCAAAGCACAAAGCCAAGTACTTTGGGGAGCAGGAGAGCAAAATCAGGTAACAGGAGGATATTCTCGTAACACTGAGAACTCAGGAAAGGCTGAGAACCAGGGATTTTCAGGGCACAAGCTTGCAAGCATCCAAGTAAATATCTCTCTCTCTCTCTCTCTCTCTCTCTCTCTCTCTCTCTCTTCCTCTCTCTCTCTCTCTCTCTCTCTCTCTCTCTCTCTCTCTCTCTCTTTCTCAGTCTGCTCTAAATTTGTTGCATCTGATAAACAAGGATCATGCAAGACTCGGGCCACCAGAGAGAATGTCTGTCAATAGTTGTATGGATCAAGTCATGAAGTGGAGAGTAAAAGAGTGAGGTGTGTGGACAAGTGAGTCATAACGGTGAGAACGTGGACCAGGGCCATAAAGCTGCTGCATAGACCTAAGGAGACTGACTGGTATGCATGAGTTTGAGAGCAAAGATCTGGGAATTCTCAAGTCTATCCCACCACAAGCCAGACTCAAAAGCTCCCTGTTTATGGCCTCAACACCTATCAGAGAACCTGGCTAAACATGAAAGTCCCCTTCCCAAGCTTTAAGGTTCCAGGTTGAAGATAGGAAAGGTACATCTTGACTCACACTAGTTTAAACATCACTGCTCCAACACTGGGGTCAAGTTCATCCTGTAGGCAATTGGCCAAGAACTTCAGCTCTGCAGAATCCAGGATCCAGATAGGCCTTGAATGCGGAACCCATCCTAAATCCCTGAGGGACAGAGAAAGCTGGGGGACCCACTGCATCTTCTGAGGCATGAAGGAGTTAAGTGAAGCTCTGGGAACCTGCATACTTCTGTTGCATTGTGGGGATGTTATTCCATTATAAATAACGCCACGGGATGCATTATTTATACATTTAATATTAGGCTTGCTTATAAGTCAGATCTCTTCACTTTTAGATAAATACTCCATCTGCAACCCACCTCCAGCAGCCCCACACAGACAGGAGAATGAGAGGCACCACACACTGTGCTCTCTCAGACAACGGAGGGAGAGCAGACACATGGCAGAGACAGCAAAAACCCTGTGATGGGAAGCAGATAATGCTTTTTTGAAAAGTAACAGATGGCTCTTTTGAAAGCCCCTTTCAGCCCGCCTCACTTTGATAAGAGTGGGTAAGCAAGATACACTGGAGCTTTATGGGTTTATACTTACTATCCTAAGAGCCCAGAGAGTAGGAGTCAGAGAGGCCAAGAGCCTGTGCATGTTGGGACAGGTATGGGTTGGGGAGGGACTCCTGGCTCCTGTACCCAGCTCTGCTGCTGGTGTGTCTTGGGGCATTTGATTGGCCTGCCTCAAAACAGAAGCAATGAGAGCTGCTCTTTCTCATTTGTGAAAACATTTGTCCAATCAGAATGTTTACAGTGGCAGCTTTCCCTGTGCTGACTCCTGAGCTAAAACAGACCCAGAAATGAACATGAGCCATGTCAAGGGCCTCTCCATCTGTGTAGAAGATCAACTTACCTGGATACGGCAATGGATCATGGCACAGCGCGATCTTCATCAGCACCCAAGGTTTGTGTGTATCCATGCATAAATTTCTAGTTCACCTCGGAATTGCTATAGCGAAACACTGACCAATAGTGAGCCACCTCACATATAAAACTTTTCTATCTTAATCCCAGCACTCAGGAAGTAGAGGCAGGTGGATTTCTGAGTTCGAGGCCAGCCTGGTCTACAGAGTGAGTTCCAAGACATCCAAGGCTATACAGAGAAATCCTGTCTTGAAAAACAAAAAACAAAAAACAAAACAAAACAAAAAAACCAAACTTTTCTATCATTATAATATTTTAATCTAGTACAACTGTTATCAGTGATGTCCCATCAGTGTATCTACAAATGTGCACTGGGCACCTATTCAGTGTCAGTTTCTGGTGTGGGACTCCTCACATCAGAGGACAACATATACTGAGTTCTGGTCTTTGAAATAAACATATTGATGGGGGAAGACAAGAAATAAGTCGACCAGAAAGATTATTGGAGAAGCCAAAAGTACCAAGAAAAAAACAAAACATAGAAAGAACATCAGCACTATACCTGAATGTTGTCAGGTGAAGATGTAGAAGCTTGAGTGGGCATGCCAAGACCTTGAAGGATGTGCTGACTTTGCACATGGAGAAAAAGACATTTCTGAGATGGGAGAAACAGGAAAAGACAGACATCCAGAGCGAAGTAACATAAGCTATCTGAAGAGGTTCACGTACGTTGAGAAAGATGCTACAAGGCTGGAGCCATGTGGAGAGATCTGTGAGACAGCCTACACTCTTCTGCATAAGTATGACAGCGAGGAGATACAAGGACCTGCAGAGCATAGTCAGACGAAAGCAAGGTAGCTATGGCGGGTGTGAACTCAAGAGCCAGGGTTATGAATGAGTGTGGAAATCCACCCTAAAACTCCCTCAACCATCCAACCCTTTACATCAACTCCTCTGCTTCTCCCTTCTGCTCTGAAGAGTTCTCTGTTTGGAATACAGGGCACTGCCATGGCGGTGTTTCTAGACTTCTCTAGCCTATATCTTTTAGCTTAGTAGCAGGGCCTGGTGAGATGGCTTAGCAAGTAAAAGGTGCCTGTCAATAAGGCTGTTGTCGACATGAGTTCAGCCCTAAGGTAGAAGGTAGAACCTCTTCCTACAAAATGTTGCCCGACGTGCACATGCATGCTATCCTCATATGCTTTTTTGTTGCTGTGATAAAATATTGACCAGAACCCATATTATTTATCTTACGGGTTACAGTTCATTGTTGAGGAAGACAAGGCAGGAACTCAAGGCAGGAACTAAAACAGAGGCCATAGAGGAATTTCTACTTACTTTTGTTTGCCATAGCTTGCTCAGCTTGCCTTCTCACACAACCCAGAACCACTTGCCCATGGTTGGCACCACCCACAGTGGTCTAGGACCCCCCACAATACTTCACAGACATGCAAACAGGTCAGTCTGATGGAAGCAGTTCTTTTTATTTTTTAGGCTTATGGGTGTTTCACCTGCATGAATGTCAGTTCATGAAGAGGGCAGAAGAGAGCATGGGATCTCCCAGGACTAGAGTTACAGGTAATAGTGAGCTCCTATGTGGGTGCTGGGAATCGAACCAGGATCCTCAGGAAGAGTAGCCAGTGATCTTAACTGCAAAGCAATCTCTCCAGCCCCAGATAAAGGCAAGTCGTCAGTTGAGGCTCCTTCTTCTAATGAGACCATAGTTATCCAGTTAACAAAAACTAGTCAAGATACATGCCAAGGCACATACACATATAAATAAATGAATAAATTAAAACGTATAATTTATATCCTTTAGAAACTTAGAAGCTCATGTCTTAGAACTAGCAGAAAAGCATTACAGAAACGTACAAGACAAGTACTGCTGGCCCCATAAGATTGTCCAAACAGCAGCTCCTTGGCTCGATTCCATACCATGTCATCAATAGAAGATGGAGAAAGTGGGTGGCATGAATTTTTGTATTAATTTTTTGCAATTTCAACATAAGGGTAAAATCATTTCAGCATACAAAACTAAGAAAAATTATCCAACACAAAAGCACAATGGCTGAGTATCTTTGATCTCTAGCCTCCAAATGATAATCTCCAGTGTTTGGTAAGGAAAAAGGTCTTTGATGTGCAGTGGGGAGACAGTGGCTGTCCGTTAGGATATCCCCACCTCCAGTCACACACATATGGCTCCCTGGCCTGTCTTGTTTTCTCTCCACAGGCAAGATGGGCTTTGGTACTAACACATCTGAGTTGCCTGCCCATTCTGTCCCCACACAATGGCATGCGATGGCTTTATGTATCACTTAGGCTCAGCAGCCAGACTTCTTGGCAAAGCTTCGATACTCCCAATGACTTAGTCTCTGCAGTCACATCTCACGATAGTTCCTTGCTCTCATTTTTCCACTTAATGCTTATTGGTCTCCCTATGTACCCCTGAATGGTCAAATTCACTATGTAGACCAGGGCAGCCTCAAACTCACAGAGATGTGCTTATTTCTGTTTTCCTAGTGTTGAGATTAAAGGTATGCACTACTGCACCCAGTGTCTGCCTTGAGTTTTGAGACAGGATCTCTTCACTGCCTGGAATTCCCCCCCAAGCAGGCTAGACTGGCTGGCCAGGGAGCCTGGGGAACCTTCCTGTCTCCATGTGCACACCTACAGTGGGATTACAGGTGCACTCACCAGGCCCAGCCTTGTTTACATGGATTGTGCAGGTGCTACTCAGTTCTTCCGGCTTCCAAGGCAAGCACCTTATCTACTGATCCATCTCCCCAGCCCCTACAATAAATTTTTTGATCTCACCATTGAATCCTCATTCTCTGACACAGTGCCAAACATGAAACAGGTTTGCAAAGAATGGGGTGGGGTGGGGTAGGGAGAGAAGATCCACACAGTGATGTGGACACTCCAGGTACTTCAGACATGAGGACACCCTTCAGTCCTGTTGTAGACTGATTCTTGTTTCTGTCAATTCATATGTTCAAAACCCCAGTCTGCAGTAACCTTAGTGTATGACTGCATTTGAAAAGAGGGCCATTTTTGAAGTGAGCAGTGGCGCTAGGGTGGGCCCTGATCCAACACCATTGGCATTATCAGAGGAAGAGACCAGAACACAAATGCACACAAAGATATACCAAGAAGACACTGTCTGCAAGCCAAGGAATGAGGCCTCAGGAGAAACCAGGCCTGCCCACAGCTTGATCTCAGACCTACAGTTCTGAACAGCAAGAAAAGGCAGACCTAGTATTTAAGCTGTACAGTCCGTGGAAATTCACATACTAACATAAATTCCATCTCATCCACCTAGTACATTTTGACACCGTCCTGCAGAAAGGGAGCAGAGAGGCCAGGCACAGTGTTGGTGTTATTAGATGCTGGTGGTGTTCTGTGTTCTTATTGCTGTTTTTATTATGTTAAATGGGTATATTGTATATAGGAGGGGGATTATTTGAAAAGTAAGCCCTGCCTTTAAAAAAAAGCACAAGGCCCTAATTCTTAGGACCATCACAGCTACCCACTAGCTCTGGGCCCCTAGAGACTCACCTCTGATGGTCTTATGTATATGCAAAGAGGAGAAATTCCTATGATATCCACCCCAGGTCCTATTCTATAATTAAAGTTCTGACATTGCAGAGAAGGTGGATACTGCAGCCTCCTAGGTGACTTCCTGCAGGGTGATCCAAGGCCTGCCTTGCCTCTGAGCCATGGCATGCTATCTTTCCACAACTGCCCCAGTCCAGGTCAGATGCTCCCTCAGCAAATCACAGTAATAAATACGGTCTGAAGCAACTCCAGCTCTTACAGCCTTAATAAATGGGTTGCCATAGTGGCAAATTCAGACAGGGAGAGCATCTTTTCAATAAAGGCTGAGAGGGTTATTAATAACCTTAATGTAGTGCCTCCAGAGTCTCAGCCTCACTCCCATTCCTGGGCCAAGCACTCCCAGATGGACCAGCAAAGTTGCCCTGCTGTGCCCAGCTTGGGGCAACCCAGGAGAAACAATCCACATGGCAAGAGCAAGGTGGTTTGGGCAGGACAGCTGAACACCTGAACAGTTCACAATTGGGACATGCTCCCCTATCAGTCTATCCAGTGACTTCCTTAGCACCCTTTCCACAGGCCAGGAGAGCAGGCAGCACAACCTGGAGGCTGAATGGGGTCACACTTTCACGGTGGACAAACCAAGCTCCAATCCAGCTGAATGCCCATCAGACCAAGCCTGGTTATGTTGTTTAACATTGAAATGTCCCCTATAGTGTCTAAGGACATGGATCAGTCAGCAAACTGTTTGCCATGTGTCATAGTTAGTTTCAGCTAGCATCTTGACACAATCCAGAGTCTCCTGGAAAGAGGGAGCCTGAAACAAGGAATTACCTAGGTCATATTACCCTCTCTGGTATTGTCTGTGAGAAATTTTAATTTCTAACTGATGAAGGAGGGCACAGCCAATGGTTGGTGGTGCCATCCCTGGGCAAGTGGACTTGGCCTATATAAGAATGGTAACTGAACAACCCAATCAGCAATGCTCCTCTGAGGTCCTGCCTCTGGCTTCCTTCCTTACATTCTTATCTGGCTTCTGTCAAAGAAGTACTGCAACCTGGAACTGTGAGGTGAAATTAACCCATTCCTCCCCAAACTGCTTATGGACCAGCTAGAACGCCATGCAAATGTGAAGGCCTGAGTTCTGACCCCTGCACTCAAGTAGAAAAAAAAACCTGAATATATGAGCAGGTGTGTACATATGTGTGCCTGCATATGTGTCTGTGGGGGAGAACAGAGGTCAACTCCAGGTATCTTTCCTCTGAGCTGCCCACCCCCTACTTTAGAGACAGGGTCTCCCATTGGCCTGGAACTAGACAAATAAGTTAAGTTAGCTGGCCAGTAGGCTTCAGTGGTTGCCCTGTCATCACCTGCCCAGTTCTGGGGTTTACACTTTACTGATTGAGCCATCTCTCCAATGTCACATAAGGATGGAGCAGTTAGAGTTGCTTGCCTAGACTATTGGGCATCTTATTCACTACTGCACATATCTACAAGCTCAGTGCTGGGGGGCAGAGACAAGAGGATCCTAGGGCTTGCTGGCCTGTCCATGCAGCCAATCAGTGAGCTCCATGTTCAAGAAGAGCTCCTGACCAAAAAATCTAAACAAAACAAAAGATCTCCAGGTAAAGAAACCCAGGAAAAGACACCCAGGGTCGACCTCTGGCCTCCACATGCACATCCAAAGCAAAGCCCCTGCCATCCCCAATGACTTAGCCCTCCTTGGCTACATCCAATAATATTGGCAGTCATTGAAATGGGTTACCAAATACTGTTCACTGTTTTCATTCCAAGCCCATGGCAAAGTCCCACACTGTTCTCTCGAGTGGAATGGATGAATTCTGAGCAGAAATAGTGTATGTCACTTTGAGACCTTTCTAATATCCTCTTATGAACATTTAAAATGGAGGCAGGTCACCAGACTGGATCCCTGGATGACCAATAAATTGTGTACATGGACCAACCCAGAAGGACTTGAATCACAGGCAGAAGATAAAGATGGCTTGTTCTAAATAAGGAGTCCCAAACGTTTTCTGGCTTAGAGAACTAGATCGTCTCTGTTGCAGCCATTGTCCTCTGCCACTGTAGAACAAGAGACAGCCCAGACAATACTCAAGCAGATGGCTGTGAAGGTCCCAACTGAACTCCATTTACAAAAGAGGACAATGGGAGGCACTTGTATCACAGACCATGGGAGATTTGCCAGTCCTCATTTGATCCATCAGGCCTGTCCTGATGGATCAACCCTTGTCTCCTTTCAACATCTATATTGTTTATTCAATTAGTCTGTTGGGTGCCAACTTCTCCCAAGTATAGTGTGGGTATCTTGAGTCGGGGAGTCTTGATCATCACTACCAAGGGGAAAAAAGAAGGGAGCAAGATTCTGGTCCAGACACAAGAAAGTGAATGGAGAAGTGGTATTGTTTCTCCACTCTAAGGAGGTAGTCCATGATTTCAACCCAAAAGTCTGTTGCCTCTTTGTCCACTGTGCTGTGGACTCTCAGCCAATCATGACCTCAAACAGGAAAATCATGGGTCACATTTCTCTGCTCTCTGATCAAGGACACTGGGGCCTGGACAGTCACTCCTTTTAGTCATTCACTTTGTCATTACACAAGCAGGTGTACAAGGATTGCTCAGTGACAATGACAACAGAGGTCACTCTGACCTTCCCAGGACTGGCAGTGTATGGCACATAGTAAATTCTCACCAGATACCCTTGGAATAAGCCAAGCTCCCAAAGGACCCACTGAATGTGCCTCACCTTGTCCACCCAACAGCCGAACTAGGTACAAGAGGCCTTCGGAAGCGATGAAGGATGGAGCCATCCAACCCTTCCACGTACCATCTGTGTGGCATCATAAGCATAACGTACTCCCTGTGACCTTAACCTCTTCACCCACACAATGGGCACCATATTAACCATCCAGACAGATGCCATAGGATGCCATGGGATAATGTGTATGTAAAACAGCACCTGTGTCATCAGAAGGAGCCTAAATGGCAGGCAGCCCTAACAAAATCTAATTCTTGTCAAATGCCTAGTTGGGGTCATGTATCCAGGCACTCAACCTGCAATCACTTACCATGTTCTCACAACCAGACTGTGGTGGCTACCAGGAAAGCTAACAAAAAATGCGAAGGGTCAGTCAATTAGCATTCAGTGATCCCTTCTTACCTCCTCTCCCCATTTCAAATCTGCCAAAGTAACTACCCCTTGGATCTTCATGCCTGCTGGTCCAATGAGCCCTGTGTGAAGGGCCTTCTTTCACATGCATCTGGGATGGCATCAGCTCCCACTCCCAGCTCACTGCCAGCTTATATGGTACCCACTGGGATCTCTGAATCATGAGACCTGCCTAAGTGGGTATCTTAAGGGCACTGTGGAACCAAAGAGAAGACCCCAAGAGAGAGGCCAGAGACTCATCTCTACCCCAAACAAAAGTATCTCTTCCCATCTTTTGCAAGCCATTGCTTTCTTCTGAAAACCTATGTAAGGTTACCTCATTCCTCAGTCTTCAATGCCTAGCATTCTGTGAAGATTGATCGCTTTCTGGCCTCTGGCTCTTTTTCTCCAACTCTTCTAGTAACTGAAGCCTGCTCTGTTAAGACTAGAGCCCTTGGGTACCTTGGTGATGCCACTTTCTTTGTGGTGACCTCGTCTGCTGTCATAGACATTCCCACCACTCTGTTATGTCCGCACTGGTGATAGCAATGCACAACAGGAGGTACTCATTCAGGAAACCCCAGCACTGAGTGGCCATGGGCAAGCCAATGACACCCTGTGTCTCTGTTCCCTCTTCTGTAGACTGCAGCAGAGCACTGACCTGGAAAAGTCCTGCCAATGACATAGATTAGCTTACACAGTGCTCGGCACACAAAGAAAGTGGTGGTGGCAGTTAGAACTCATGCAAACAAAACCTTCATTAATGACATTAGATATAAAATACTCTATGCCACATAGTATGCCAAGCCCTGTACAAGCCCCATTCTTCAAAGCAGTCTTTAAAGTAACCCTCAGTTGCAATTCTGCAGGAAACTGCAGCACAGAGAGCCCAAGCTTTTTGCCTAAGATCACACAGTCAATAGGTCAGAAAGCTAGCAAGCAAAGGCAGGCCCCTCCCATCCCACTACAAAAGGACTCACAAACCCATCTGCACGACCACATCATGTGCCTACTACACCCTTCCAGAGTCCTCCCAGGCTCGCCCTCCTGGGAACCCAGATTTTCCTGGTGTCCAGAACCCAGCCTGGCCATCCTGGAAGCCTTTGACCTCCTCTCTCTGCTTCCCAAACCAGTGCCCGAGAAGTGACCCATTCCTTACAGAGCCCCCGCCAAGCCCTCAGCCTGACCCCCACGTAATGAAGGGAATTAATATGGCCAAGCCTCCAGCCCAGCCGAGCAGTTTCCCAGCAGCCCCGGCGAGGCCTCTAATTGATTAGGCCATAAAGCCTGGGCACTAAATTGAAAGGAGCTGCACTAATTCTCTTTTATGTTAAATTTCTGTCTTTCCCCTTTATCGAATCCCCCATCCAATGTCCCTTTCCCTCCCCACCATGGGCTTGCTGTGGGCCTGTTTTTCCCGTGCACAGATTAAGTACCTAATCAAAATCTTGTCTCCCCTAATGGCATAAAATTGAAAGATAGATATTGCACTTTACACAGCTGATTAAACACTCGAATGTGGCTAAATGCTTAAAGGGCTTGTTACATTAACTAACTCTGTCATCTGCCCACTGTCTTATAACTGCGTGTGCTCGAGCTATTTCAGGGGAGGCACACACAGCACCTCCTCTTTGGTACCCCCTCCCAGTCCCTGTTGCCATGAGTTTCATCCAGCATAGCTAAGCAAGGGTACAAAGTGAGCAAGCCAGAGAGTGGTTCAACCTTGGGCAGCCTTCCTGGGCAAGCTCCTTTAGTACCTAAGCTCTTCCGCTTCCCTGAGTTGCCTGAGATACCCACAGTGGTCCAGTACAAAAGACCCTTGCCATCCCTTGCTAGTCAAGGCTCCTCTGTGCCTAGTTTCATTTCTAAGACAATTCCAAAGGGAAGGCATTTGTGCATGGACAGGATGACCTACGGTTGGCTCAAGTACATCTTTGACTCTTAACATCCCTCATCCATGGTGCTCAGTTAGAAATAGAAACACTTGGTAGCCATGGCAATGGAAGATGGTAGAAGCTAGAGAAGAGGGAACCTCTCTTCTCCTGAGCACCCTATCCTAATTCTGTATTGACTCAGCACGGGCTGAAACTGAGACCCTCACAGCAAACTAAGAGGACTGAGTCCTAACCACTGTGGCCATGTCAAGGGATGAACGGCAGGTAGGCTTTCATTATCACAGTTGCCAAAACAGAGAAACAGCACTTTATGTGGAGGAGTCAGAGAAAGTGGGAAATCCAGTGAGACAGTAAGGAGAGGCAGAGCTCTGGAGTAGATGCTAGTTCAAACTCTGCCTCTGCCATTGTTTTTCTCTGGAGTTGGGGGCAAATGTCTCAGTCCTCCCAGCATGTGAGCAGCATGTATTTATGAACATCATCTGTATGCCAAATGCTGAGCCATACATGGGTGACTTCACAGGCCATTTCTCCATTCATGGAGCTAACCGTGAAGAAAGGAGAGATGGTGAGAAGGCTCAGCCAGAAAAGACACTCACCACCAAACCTGGTATTCTGAGCTCAGTTCTCTGGATCCTTAGGGTAAAAGGAGAAGCCAACTCCTGACCCCCATATGGACCCCATGGTATGCATGGACCCAATACCCCCCCTCTCACACACACGCACACACACACATGCACATGCACAGGCACACACACGTGCACACATGTACATGCATATTCCCACACACATGCGTGCACATACACATACAAAGTAAATAAACAAAATGTGTTTTTAAAACAAGAAAATATTATAAAAGAATCACTGCAGACAGAATATGCTACAAATTGTGAGACTGGGGTAGATCCAGGGGAAGAAAGTTCTGTCAAGTGAATAAATAACAGCAGCCCCAAAGGCCTCAGTTACCAAACCACAAGGAAGACCTTAAACAGGATACTCCGTGGAGCTCTGTAAATGGGGGACCGCCAGGATTAGACCTGGAGGATTAGAAAGGGCCACCTACATATCAGGGGCAAAGGTATTTTAAGAAGATGAACAGCAAGTGCAGAGTCTCAACAGGATCAGGCTGTCCAAGGCCAGCATGGTGGAAGAGTAGGGATCAGGGAAAGGCTGGCTTCCAATGCTCCCTGCATGTGCCCCAGGTGACTGGCATCAGCTGCAGCCTCTATTTCCTCCTCATCCTTTAAACAGTAAACAGCACCTGGCTATGGCAAGGAGTGGGTGTGAAAATGCCTATCCTGCTCCGTCTCAGGAAAGACTAGGTATCTGAGGCATCCCAGCCAGAAACTCAGCCCTGGACAGGACTTGAAGTCTTAGATCCAAACCCACTCTACTTGAGGGAAGAGGAGATGTACAGTCTTCCTTTCCTGCCTCTTCCTCTGTGCTTGTTTCTGTCCTGTCCCCTGATCTCTCCTCCCCTCTGAACTCCATTCCACCCTCTTTTAGACCCAGTACTTGCACTGTAGTTTTGCATTCACATGTACACACACGCACGCGTGCGTGCTCGCACACACGCACACACACACCCCTGCTGCCCAATAGTTCAAATACATTAGTTGCGAGAACAGGAGCTGCGATGCCTACTGTATGGGAACTTTGAGCTTAATGGTCTACCACCACTCAACTCCTAGCTCTACACCTCCCACCTCCGGGTTCTGACTGTCCTGTCTGTCACCAGCCAGTTCTTCACCCATGGAAGCCCCGATGCTGTCTGGGTACCTCTCATCCCTGCCCCAGACCCCTCTTCTCACTGCAGCCTCTGCAGAAAGGGCTCCTCTTCCCACTGGGCCCCTCTTCAGCAGCTCACTTGAGGAGATTATGAGCTTCTTACTAAGTGCTTCATATTAAAGATTCATAAAGGCACAATGTGTATTTTAATAAGGCAGGCTGGACATTACCAAATTCAACCACACTCAAAGCACGTCTCTAAGAGCCAGGGGCAGAGTATTTCCTGAAGCCAAGGGAAGGCAGTGATTCAGGTACTTCTCTCTGGGTGCCCTAGACCCCGTCACCCAACCCTTATGACAGGGTCAATGTAGCTGTCCACCCTGAAGATGCAGATCCACACATGTGTGCACATGTGCTCATACATAGACATATCACATTGACACACATGTAAATATGTTCATACAAGCATGTACAATATTGCATGTGCTCATACATGTACACACACACACACACACACACACACACACACACACATACAACGTCCCCATTTTCCAGAGATGTAGATTTTCAGTCCTGGGCAAGAAGGAATAAGTGGTCAGACTCCAACATGTACACAGGCACACTATATTCCACATTCATGTCTTCATATGATTGGTCACTATGAAACTCAACTCTGTGGCTTGTCAGGATGTGAGGCTGGAGAGAGAAGGATGGGCTTAGACCTCTAACCTGCTCAGGACTACAGTGAGGGAACTGCCTGCTGCTTCTAGTCTGTCCTGATCTGTTTGCCTTCCACACAGATGTCCAAATGCCTCCGTGTTATTTGTTTAAAAGGGCCTTCTCTCCCACACTCTGTCGCTGCTCACCTTTATTGAAACCCTGTCCGCACGTGTCACATCTCTTCCTGAACTCATCCTGTTCCCTTGTCTATCTGAATTCCAACTTGATGACTGTCATAATAAACCTCAAAACCAGAAAGTTGAAGGCTTCAAACCTTGCCCCCCTTTTTGCTGCTATTCTGAAGGTGCTGGGTCTTTAGCATTTCCATATGGATTTTGGAAAGAACCGAGTTCTTCACTTGATCTTAGCCAAAAGGCCGAGAAGCGATAGGAACTGAGTTCTTAATAATATGAATTCCTCAGACCTGATCCAAAAACAAGGCATAGTGCTTTTTTTTAGATTTTATTTTTTATTTATTCAGTGATGTTTTAGAGTTTTCAAATATTGTAACTTCTTATCTCTTGTGAGAATTATCAAAAGGAATGTTATGTCTTTTCTCCTCTGGTGAATCATATTGCTATTTATTTATTTATTTATTTATTTATTGGCAATGAGAAAACTTTATTAAAAAGCAAAGTAACAGAACGGATAAGAAAATATCATTTGTGAGCCTGGGCACATGGGCAAAGATACTCAAGTGCCCTGATTATTGCTTGGGGCTTCCTATTATGGGGTTCAATAGAAGAACTTTGGTTACTAGCAGCATCATTTGAGTGGTTCTGTCACTGTTACAGGCATGTACCACCATGCTAGGGCATGGGATTTTCTATATAGACTGTCAATGTCTACCGTGACAAGATAGTTTAGCCACTTTCAGCTTTTTCCTTTATTATTTGGATGCCTTTGGCTTCCCCTTGCCTAGTTGCAGTGTCCAGAATCCTAACACAATGTAAATAGAAGTACCAGAGGTACTTTCATGACTCCTCTGCTTTTGGAGCAGTTACACTTTGTACAGTACACTTACATAGCATTGTCTCACTTCATAAAGGTTTGATAGAATTCTTCAACAGGGACATATAGGATTGGAGGAGGCCATTTTGTTTTAGTTCGGTTCAGTTTTTGTTTTGGAAGTACTGGGGATGGAACCCAGAGTGTCACATATGCAGGAAAGTGCTCTGCCACTGGGCTGTGTCCCTAGTTTTATACATACTTTTTATTTTGAGGCAGAGTCTTGCTAAGTTGCTCAGGCTAGACTTGAACTCTCTCTGTAGCCCAGGAAGGCCTTGAACTTGTGATCCCTTTGCCTCCACTCCTCAGCCAGTGAGCACTAGAGGCTTGTGCTACCAGATCCAGTTTGAAGTTTTCCTTCTTAAAAAGTTTTTGATTACAGATTGGATTTTTCTAGTAGATATTGATCTATTTGGATTTCATTGATTTTTCCCCCTTTTTTCTATACCATCACGCTGAACTTTATTGTTTCATTTTCTTGGTGTGGGTTAAATTTACCTTCTTTGTTTCTTAATTGTATTATTGTTACTGGGGATGGGAACAATGTCCTGTGGAGGTCAGAGGTCAACCCTGTGGTGTCAGTTCTCTCTGTCAGTCTTTAGGTGGGTTCTGGAGCTTGGACTCTAATTGCCAGGCTTGCACAGTTGAGTCATCTTGTCAGCCTGAAGGTTAGGTTCTTTCCAATTGATTAAGTTCAGCACCGAGGTCATTTATTTCTGTATTCCCTCTCTTCAAGTATACACACTTACCACCATCAGTTTCCCAACAGTTGCTGCCATGGGCTTACTTCAGGAATCTGCATGGTTTGTTTTATTCTAACAGGAAGGCTTTCTCTGCTCATCCTTTGTTCCACGACTGTTTAGAAGCACTGTGTTTGGTTTCTGACTATGTGGGGCTTCCTCGGAGACCTTTTGTTGTGGGTTATCTAAGTCAATACTGTTTTGGTCAGAGAAGACACTGGGTATGGCCCAAACCCTTTGAGAGCCATCAAAGCTAACAAATGAGTTTCAGAGCTGGACCCTTAAAAAGCGCATGGTTTCTGCTTCAAGTTTCAGAAGGGAATATTTTATGGATGTCAACTAGTTCATGTTGGTTGACGGTATTGACAATGGGGACATCCAGAATAACAATATCTTCAGTCTCAAGTTACAGTAAAACAACAACAAAACAGGACAGTCACCCCTGATCTTTGTGTAAATGAGAAATGAGCTTTCAGTACGTTGCACCGTTGAGATCTGGGTTTTCCTGTGTTATAGCAGTACAACTACACTGATCCGGTGTAAGCAGGACCTTACACCAGAAAGACATTATTCTTAGCTCATTTCTTCCCTTTGAAAGCACAATGAAATGCAGAAAGAAGCACATCTTTCCCTTGGAATCACACACACAAAAGTTAACAGTGGACAAAACCAGACTTGAGATTGGAGTGGTAATTAAACATTAAGGAATCTTTATTTTTATTTAAGTATTAATCTACTCCTCACTCAATACTGTCTCTCATTTTTATAAAAAAAAATAGAGTTAACAGTAATTTTCTAATGAAATTGACATGATGAGGGATTCAACATTTTCCAAGGATAGTTTGTGACAGGCATCCTGGTACCTAAATCCATTAGGGCAAGTTTGTTACTAAATCCAAGATACCTGTTTTCACTTTGCTCTCTAAGCTTGTCTCAGAATGGATTACCAAACTGGAATTCTACTATGGCTCCATTTGTTAGCTGATAGATGGATAGATGCATAGATCGATGGATAAATGATGCGTAGGTGGATGGATGTATAATGGGATGGATGATGGAGGGAACAATGGGTAGATGCACTGTAGATTGACAGATAGATGAATAGATGTGTGGATGGACCAGTGGATGGATGGACAGATGACAGATGCACTGATTCATAGGTACATGCAGAGAGGCATGCATGCATGGATTGGGTATCCATGGGAATCTTCCTGAGGGCAAAGAGGACAAAAAAACATTCCAGTCAACTCTAAGAACGTAAGCATCTTTGTATCTAATACTTGTCAAAACAATATGAAGGACCCTTGTTCTCAAAGAAAAGAGGCAGGTACAAGAAGTAACAATGTTTAGGAAGCCACAGTAGAATATTGTTACTGAATCAGGACTTGGCGTCTCTGTTAGGAGACACACAGGTTTGTAAAAGACGTATTTGGCGTATTAAATGGCTGGTCTTTCCCTGGTTTCATATAAATGGGGCCACCAGCAGACTAATGGCCAAAGTGGTGATAAATAAGGTAAAATTTAGAGACCCTCAACCTCTCACACTCCAGAATCCTCGCCAATTCATGAGTACTCATGTCCAATGCTCAGCTGAGAGAGAAGCCTGGGGAAACGTTTGGGACAGAAATCTGTCTCCTAGAGTAATGGAATACATGTGACATAAAAGTAGAAGTAGAAACTATGTGGGGGGAGAGAAGAACCAGCAAGAGGGGGCAGGCGGGAATAGGAGAGAAGGGGGGAGGGGAAGCAAATAGGAACAAAGTACAATGGCGTAGATGTATGAAAATGCTATAATTAAACCCACTACTCCCCATGCTAACTTAAAAATACATGTAAAAAAAATACTAATTTATAACAACAACAGCAAGAAAAGAAATCTGTGTCCTATAATATGGAAGGTTAAACATTGCTATTAGTTTCCCTGATCAAAACAACTTAAAATAACTGCAATCCATTTCTTCTATTGCCTAAGACCATGAAAATGTTCAAAGGAATTATCAGACCAGAATCTACATGGAGACTACACCCCCAGAGAGGCGTGGAAGGCCTAAGTGGCCTTTGTTCTGTGAATATTCACCACACCTAGACAACCTGAGCCCACATCTTCATAGTCTTATTAACATGGGAGAGAGGAGACAAAGGGGAAAGGCTATTCGAGGTGGTGAGATGTTTCCTTTGGGTTTTTGGTGTTTTGTTAAGATTCTTCTGAATGTCATCATCACACACACACACACACACACACACACACACACACACCTAGAGATGCACAGCACATCTGAATGAGGAATCCTGAATATAAAAACATGCTAAGCACAGATCAAAGCAGCCAGCAATGAGAAGAAGTCATAGATTCCAGTCACAAACCAGATCTTCACCAAGGATGTGGCTATGTATAATCTCCCCATGGTCCAGAACTCCCCACTAGCCATAAAGTCTATGCTCATGAACCCAACATTGGCCATACCCCCTGGAACTTGCTGAGTCGTAGACAAACTGCGGAGGGAAGCATCAACAACTCACACTATAAAGACCCTCAAAAATAACTTTGTAACAGCATCCCTAGGACAACACTGTACCCTGCTGCTAGTCCAGAGGGCTCTACCAAGCTCCAAACAACCTGGCAGGTCGCTTACCCCTTGGCCAGTATACAGTTGACAAGATGGAGCAGGACTGGGTTCATCACAGCTCTGTTTGATCTATGGGGAAGAAAGTTGATAGAATCCAGGCACGGTGATGCAGACCTATCTCAGCACTTGGGAGATAAGGGGGAGAGTGTCACCGGGTCCAGTCCAGCCTGACCTACAGATTGAGACCCTGTCCCAAAAATAAAATGAAAGAAAAGACTCTAGGAAATGATGATTAAAGCTGCCCAAGGTGGCACTGTTCTGAATCCCCCTCAAGTAGTTCAGGAGCACAAATCACTTCAGTGCAGTTGATGTGCTGATTACAAATCATTTTATTGATTAAAATAACAAGCAAATCTTGGCTAGCCTAATTACAGTTACTATATATATTCAAAGATAAGACAACAACACCCATGAAAATATAATCAATAATTATACATCTGCATTAATTCAGACCTTCTGGTGCAGATCTCTCACATGCACATATATGCCAGAGTGTAGACCCAGTATTTGGCTGTGGAAAATATATATGTAATAATTTAAAGGAACTATTTTGGTTTTCTTTTAAATAAACTTTAAGATTGGGGTGTGGGTACAAGCTACTCACATGTGACCTGCTTTCCAAAAACTACGATGAAGTCTGAAAAAATGTGATCAAAAGGGAACGAAGACCTCAAAGTGCATGTGGATGATGAACATACAACTGGGGTTCTATCCCTTTGGGGCTCCTTTGTAAGACTAATGCACCCCACAGGGTAAGAAAATGAGGGGCCTTATTCACCAATGCTAACTAAGTCTTACTTACTTCTAAATAGTCCTGTGTGCAAGCCAAGCTCCTAGATCATGTCAGCCACATCCTAAGTCACATGGATAAAAACAACTGTATGCTGAAGTTTCTGCCAGTGGTGGCAGGAGGAAGCCACAGGGATCCCAACAGGCTGCTAACCATCTGAGTGCATGCTAACCTCTCATTCATTGATTATCCACACCAAAATTACTATACCCAGGACTCTGTGAAGGTCTGTCTACAAGGTATTTCTCAGATTTTCTCCCTTTAATTTCATACCATGAATGCTGGGGTTACAGAGCACTGTGGTTAAAACCCTGGGTGTTGGGTGAAGGATACCATGGTTCTGAGGAAGCATCCTGGTTGTTTTGGGGTCACTGGGACAAAAGAGAACAACTCTAAAGGAGAAAAGAATTGTTTTGCTAGTGATTTCAAAGAGTTCAGCCCATGGTCACCTGGCTCCTTGGTTCTGGGACATTGATAGGCAAAGGATCATGGTAACGGTAGTATATGAAGGAGTTAGTTGTTGACTTCATGGTGGACAGGAAACAAAGAGAACAGCTCCCATCATGACAGACACAGGGCTATAACAGGAAGAATGCAGAACAGGTTATATCCCCAAAGGCAAGCTCACAGTGACACTCTGCACAATTCCATTACCTTCCAATAGACTTTTCATAGTTTTCTTTCACTTCATCATTAGGTCAGCTCCCCCATGATCTAATCTCTGGAGATGAGGCATATTTAAGTAAGAAACACAGAGCTATGGACATTCCTCACCTTCAGGGCAAATCTTAACCCCCTCAAGTTAACAATCTAGATTCGCCACTATAGTGACCTGAGACAATTTACTGAACTCATACACTCCTTTGTTTATTAATGACTGGGAAGACTAAAGATGACAATTCATGCAGAGTTGTTAGCACAGCACCTGGCATTGGGCACTAGAGCTGAAAAGGAAGGGGGAAAGTAGGAAGATACAGATGATTGAGTGCCAACATTTAAGGAACTGAGTAGGTAGGAGTGATGGATACAGGACCATACCACCAGGGAAGAACAGCTCAGGTATGTGTACTTTCTAGAAGCTACCCAAAGCCTCACAACAGAAAGCAACCACTTGACTATACCCATGGATTCTGGGGATCAGGAACTCAACTGGGAATTCACAGGGGAAGGCTAGAAGAAGGATGGGTCTTATTCAACAACCAGGAAGGAACAGGAGCACAAGGCTGCAAACTACAATCCCTGAAGCTAGGCCAAACATGGATGTCTATGATGACTAATCTTGACTATCGACTTGGACAGTTCTATAATAACCTAGGAAACAAATCTCTGGACATGCGTGTGAGGCATTATCTAGATTGGGTTATTTGAGGTGAGAAGACTTACCCTAAATGTGGGCAGTACTATGCTGTGGGGTGGGGTCCTGTGCTGAATGAAAAAGAAAAGTCAAGATGAACATAAGCAGTCATCACACTGCTTCCTCACTGTGGATACAATGTGGCCAGCTGCCTCAACTTCTGCCACCATGTCCCACTGAATCCTTCCTCCCTCTTTGTTGGCTATTTTGTAAAAACAAGGGAAAAACTAGGAGTATACCATCCTTTTTTTTTTTTTTTTAACCTTTGTATTTCTTTTTTTTTTCTACTTTATTTACATTTCAAATGTTTTCCCCTTTCCAGATCTCCCCTTTGGAACCTCCCTATTCCCTCCTCCCTCCTCTGCCAATATTGGGGTATTCACCCACCCACCCACTCTTGTCTTCCTTCCTAGGCATTCTCCTATAATGGGGGATCTAACACCCTCAGGCCCAAGGGCCTCCCCTCCCCCTGATGGCTAAAAAGACCCTCCTCTGCCACATATGTGGCCAGCACCATGGGTCACTCCATGTGTATTCTTTGGTTGGTGGATCATTCTCCAGGAGTATCAGGGGGTCAGGCCAGTTGCCACTGTTGCTGCCTTTCTGGGGATGCAAACTCCCTCAGCTCCTTCAGTCCCTTCTCCAACTCCTCCATCTGGGACCTCCCACTCGGACCTACTGTTGCTGCAAAGTGACTCTTGGGTATTTCAAACTCTTGGGCTAATAACCACTTAACTGTAAGTACATACCATGTTCATTCTTTTGTGACTGTGTTAACTCACTCAGGATGATATTTTCAAGATTCATCCATTTGTCTGCAAATTTCATGAAGTCATTGTTTTTAATTGCTGAGTAGTATTCCATTGTGTAAATGTACCACATTTTCTGTATCCATTCCTCTGTGGAGGGACATCTGGGTTGTTTCCAGCTTCTGGCTATTATAAATATGGCTGCTACGAACATAGTGGAACATGTGTCTTTATTACATGTTGGAGCATCTTCTGGGTATATGCCCAGGAGTGGAATAACTGGGTCCTCAGGTAGTATTATGTTCATTTTTCTGAGGCTCTGCCAAACTGATCTCCAGAGAGGTTGTATCAACTTGCATTCCCACCAGCAATGGAGAAGTGTTCCTCTTTCGCCACATCCTCACCAACATCTGCTGTCACCTGAGTTTTTGATCTTAGCAATTCTGACTGGTGTAAGGTGAAATCTCAAGGTTGTTTTGATGTGCATTTCCCTGATGGCTAAGGATGTTGAACATTTCTTTAGGTACTTCTCGGCCATTCGAGTTTCCTCAGTTGAGAATTCTCTGTTTAGCTCTCTTCTCCATTTTTTGATAGGGTTATTTGGATCTCTGGAGTCTAGCTTCTTGAGTTCTTTGTATTTTTGGATATTAGCCCTCTATCAGATGTAGGATTGGTAAAGATCTTTTCCCAATCTGTAGGTTGCCATTTTGTCCTATTTACAGTGTCCTTTGCCTTACAAAAGCTTTGCAGTTTCATGAGGTCCCGTCTGTCAATTCTTGATCTTAGAGCACAAGCCATTAGTGTTCTGTTCAAGAACTTTTCCCCTGTACCCATGTGTTCTAGACTTTTCCTCACTTTCTCTTCTATTAGATTCAGTGTATCTGGTTTTATGTGGGGTTCCTTGATCCACTTGGACTTTGTACAGGGAGATAGGAATGGATCAATTTGCAACCTTCTACATGTAGACCGCCAGTTGAACCAGCACCATTTGTTGAAGATGCTGTCTTTTTTTCCACTGGATGGTTTTAGCTCCTTTGTCAAAGATCAAGGGACCATAAGTGTGTGAGTTCAATTCTGGGTCTTCAATTCTGTTCCACTGATCTACCTGCCTGTCACTGTACCAATACCATGCAGTTTGTATCACTACTGCTCTGTAGTACAGCTTGAGGTCAGGAAGGCTGATTCCCCCAGAAGTCCTTTTATTGTTGAGAATAGTTTTTGCTATCCTCGGTTTTTTGTTATTCCATATGAATTTGAGAATTGTTCTTTCTAAGTCTATGAAGAATTGAGTTGGGATTTTGATGGGGATTGCATTGAATCTGTAGATTGCTTTCGGCAGGATGGCCACTTTAACTATATTAATCCTGCCAATCCATGAGCATGGGAGATCTTTCCATCTTCTGAGGTCTTCTTCAATTTCTTTCTTCAGAGACTTAAAGTTCCTGTCATGCAGATCTTTCACTTGTTTGGTTAGAGTCACACCAAGATATTTTATATTGTTTGTGACAATTGTGAAGAGTGTTATTTCCCTAATTTCTTTCTCAGCCTGTTTATCCTTTGAGTATAGGAAGGCTACTGATTTGCTTGAGTTAATTTTGTATCCAGCCACTTTGCTGAAGTTGTTTATCAGCTGTAGCAGATCTCCAGTGGAGTTTTTCAGGTCACTTATGTATACCAGCATATCATCTGCAAATAGTGATATTTTTATTTCTTCCTTTCCAATTTGTATCCCTTTGACCTCTTTTTGTTTTCTGATTGCTCTAGCTAGAACTTCAAGTACTATATTGAATAGATAGGGAGAGAGTGGGCACCCTTGTCTAGTCCCTGATTTTAGTGGGATTGCTTTGAGTTTCTCTCCATTTAGTTTGATGTTGGTCACTGGTTTGTTGCTTTTACTATGTTTAGGTATGCTCCTTGAATTCCTGATATTTCCAAGACTTTTATCATGAAAGGATGTTGAACTTTGTCAAATGCTTTTTCAGCATCTAATGAAATGACCATGTGTGTTTTTTTTTTTTTTGAGTTTGTTTATGTAGTGGATTACATTGATGGATTTCCGGGTATTGAACCATCCCTGCATCCCTGGGATAAAGCCTACTTGATCATGGTGAATGATCATTGTGATATGTTCTTGGATTCGGTTTGCAAGAATTTTATTGAGTATTTTTGCATTGATATTCATAAGGGAAGTTGGTCTGAAGTTTTCTTTTATTGTTGGGTCTTTGTGGGGTTTTGATATCAGTGTAACAGTGGCCTCATTGAATGAATTGGGTAGTGTTACTTCCGTTTCTATTTTATGGAATAGCTTGAAGAGTATTGGTATTAGGTCTTCTTTGAAGGTCTGATAGAATTCTGCACTGAACCCATTTGGTCCTGGGCTTTTTTTGGTTGGGAGACTTTTAATGACTGCTTCTATTTCTTTAGGGGTTATGGGACTGTTTAGATGGTTTATCTGCTCCTAATTTAACTTTGGTAATTGGTATCTGTCTAGAAACTTGTCCATTTCCTCCAGATTTTCCAATTTTGTTGCGTATAGGCTTTTGTAGTAGGATCTGATAATATTTTGAATTTCCTCAGAGTCTGTTGTTATATCTCCATTTTCATCTCTAATTTTATTAATTTACACACTGTCTCTGTGCCCTCTAGTTAGTCTGGCTAAGGGTTTATCTATCTTGTTGATTTTCTCAAAGAACCAGCTCCTGGTTTTGTTGGTTCTTTGTATAGTTCTTTTAGTTTCCACTTGGTTGATTTCAGCCCTTAATTTGATTATTTCCTGCCTTCTACTCCTCTTGGGTGTATTAGCTTCTTCTTGTTCTAGAACTTTCAGGTGTGCTGTTAGGCTGTTAGTATATGCTCTCTCCAGTTTCTTTTTGGAGGCATTCAGAGCTATGAGTTTTCCTCTTAACACTGCTTTCATTGTGTCCCATAGGATTGGGTAAGTTGTACTTTCATTTTCATTAAATTCTAGGAAGTCTTTAATTTCCTTCTTTATTTCTTTCTTTACCATGTTATCATTGAGCAGAGCATTGTTCAGCTTCCATATGTGTGTGGGCTTTGTGTTGTTGTTGTTGCCATTGAAGACCAACCTTAATCTGTAGTAATCTGATAGGACGCATGGGATTATTTCAATCTTCTTATATCTGTTGAGGTTTGTTTTGTGACCAATTACATGATCAGTTTTGGAGAAGGTACCATGAGGTGCTGAGAAGAAGGTATATTCTTTTGATGTAGGATGAAATGTTCTATAGATATCTGTTAAATCCATTTGGTTCATAGCATTTGTTAGTTTCACTGTGTCTCTGTTTAGTTTATGTTTCCAAGATCTGTCCATTGTTGATGGTGGGGTGTTGAAGTCTCCCACTATTATTGTGTGAGGTGCAATATGTGCTTTGAGCTTTAGTAGAATATCTTTTATATATGTGGGAGCTCTTGCATTCGGGGCATAGATGTTCAGAATTGAGAGTTCTTCTTGGTAGATTTTTCCTTTGATGAGTATGAAGTGTCCTTCTTTATCTTTTGGTTGAAAGTCAATTTTATCTGATATTAGAATGGCTACTCCAGCCTTTTTCTTGGGGCTATTTGCTTGGAAATTTGTTTTCCAGCCCTTTACTCTGAGGTAGTGTTTGTCTTTAACACGGAGGTGCATTTCCTGGATGCAGCAAAATGCTGGGTCCTGTTTATGGATCCAGTCTGTCAGTCTATGTCTTTTTATTGGGGAGTTGAGACCATTGATGTTAAGAGATATTAAAGAATAGTGATTGTTGTTTCCTGTTATTTTTGATGTTGTTTATGTGGCTATCTTCTTTTGAGTTTGTTGAAAGATTACTTTCTTGCTTTTTCTTGAGTGTAGTTTCCCTCCTTGAGTTGGCGTTTTCCATGTATTATTCTTTGTAGGGCTGGGTTTGTGGAAACATACTGTACAAATTTGGATTTGTCATAGAATATTTTGGTTTCGCCATCTATGATTATTGAGAGTTTTGCTGTGTATAGCAACCTAGGCTGGCATTTGTGTTCTCTTAGAGTCTGTATGAGATCTGCCCAGGATCTTCTAGCTTTCATAGTCTCTGGTGAAAAGTCTGGTGTAATTCTGATAGGTCTGCCTTTATATGTTACTTGCCCTTTTTCCCTTACTGCTTTTAATATTCTTTCCTTGTTTTGTGTATTTGGTGTTTTGACTATAATGTGACAGGAAGAATTTCTTTTCTGGTCCAGTCTATTTGGCATTCTGTAGGCTTCTTGTATATTTATGTTCATCTCTTTCTTTAGGTTAGGGAAATTTTCTTCTATAATTTTGTTGAAGATATTTACTGGATCTTTAAGTTGGGAATCTTCACTCTCTTCTATACCTATTTTCCTCAGGATCTGTCTTCTCATTGCATCCTCGATATCTTGGATGTTTTAGGTTAGGAGCTTTTTGCATTTTGTGTTTTCTTTGACTGTTGTGTCCATGTTTTCTATGGTATCTTCCGCACCTGAGATTCTCTCTTCCATCTCTTGTATTCTGTTGGTGATGTTTGCATCTATGACTCCTGATTTCATTCCTATGTTCTCTAACTCCAGGGTTATCTCTCTTTGTGATTTCTATATTGTTTCTATTTTTGTTTTAATTCCTGAATGGTTTTGTTCATTTGATTGATTGTGTTTTCCTGTAATTCTGCTTGTTTGATTGTGTTTTCCTATAATTCTTTAAGGGATTTCTGTGTGTCCTCTTTAAAGGTTTCCAGTTGTTTATCTGTGTTCTCTTGTATTTCTTTAAGGGAGTTATTTATTTCCTTCTTAAAGTCTTCTATCATCCTCTTGATAAGTGATTTTAAGTCTGAGTCTTCCTTTTCTGGTGTGTTGGGGTATCCAGGGCTGGCTGTGGTGGGAGAGCTGGGTTCTGATGAAGCCAAGTAGTCTTGGTTTCTGTTCTTTGTGTTCTTGCCCTTGCCTTTCACCATCTGGTTATCTCTGGTGTTAGCTGGTCTTTCTCTCTCTGACTGTGGCTTGTCTTTCCTACAGGCCCAGGTGTCAGTGTTCCTTGGAAACCAGTTCTCTTTCCTGGCTGTTCCTCAGTCCCTGGGTCTGGAGTCCTCCTGTTGCTAGCTTTTCTACACAAGTGGGCGGGCCGGTCACTTTCTCCCTGCGCTAGTTGGCAAATGGAGGCCTGGTGGCCCAGGCAGAGGACTCCCGCCACAGGTGGAAGCAGACAGCATCTTACCTCCCAGCTGTTCCTCAGTCCTATACCATCCTTTTATACTGTCTACATCTGTTTATGCATAACTGCAGAAAGGAAGAACTAAGAGAAAAACCAAGTGGCCTGTATTCTAGTTTCCTTTCTTTTACTATGACAAGACTCTCAGACCAAGAGCAACTTAGAAAAGGAAAAGGTTTAATTCATCTTAGTGGTTTCAGCCCATCATCCCAGGGAAGTCAGGGCAGGAACTCAAGCAAGAACATGAAGCAGAACCCATAGAAAAACAATGTTTGCTGGCATGCTTAAGGGCTCATGCTTGTCTAGCTTTCTTATACAGCTAGGTCTACCTGACTAGGCATGTTGCTACCCACAGTGGGCTGGACTCTCTCCTGCATCAATTAACAATTAAGACAATCCCTCACCGGTATGCCCTTAGGCCAATCTGCTCAAGGACATTCCTCAATCAAGGCCTTCCTCTCAGGTGACTCTTTTTAGGTATCAGGCTGACAAAGCTAACTAGATTGGCCTACAAAGTAAAACAAATTTATTTATCCAACCATTTACCGAAAACATTGACCAAACCCTCACCTGGAGAGATTTCACTCACATTGTTAGCAGACAATGCTCATTTCTGGTTTGGATCACAGCTGGGTTATCAGCCTCTCAAAGTAAGCATTATGGGCTGGTTCTGAGAACAAGCATCCCAAGATGGAATTTACATAACATTTCTATGACCAACCTCATACACACCTAGGTATCACTTTTGCACTACTCTATTGCCCAAGGCAGTCATCAATGTCCGAGCAGGTGCACAATGAGAAGACAGACCTCACAACCTGCTGATAAGAGTAACAAAGTCAATGTGGAAAAGCATCCTGGTGGGCAAAATGTTGCTTCGACAAATGCAATAGTCCATACATAGAGTTTCAAAGTGGTTTCACTAATTCTTTTAAACATGTATACATTATATCTTGATCATATCCGCCCTCGTTCCCACTCCAGCTTCCCCCTTCAATACCCCTCACATACCTTTCTCCTAACTTCAGGACCTTTTAGGTTTTTAAAGTAACCCACTGAGTCCAGTTAGTGTTGCTCATATGCACAAGGTATGGGGCCATCCATTGGGATATGGGCAACCTACCAGTGGCCATACCAAGGGGAAAAATTACTTTCTCCCAGTTGCCATCAAACTGCCAGTAGCTCTTCAGCTATGGGTGGGACCTCAAAAGCCCCACCCCCATCCATCCTAGAATGTTGCCTGGCTTAATTGTGTACAGGTACCCAGAGCTTCTCTCAGTTCATTCATGCAACATCCATGCATGTCCAGAAGACATTTCACAGTTCTCCCACAGAACTCCCTGCTCTTGCATCTCGCCAGCCTCCCCAACCCAAACAGATTTGGAGTAAGTAAGACAAAGCAGGTAAAGAGGATGCTTTGTGGAGGATCTGTTGCTTCTGCTTTAACTTCTGCTGAAGTAGGAAGGAGAGTGAGCCAGGCACAAGTGCCCACTTTGATGACTAGCAAGCCTTCCTCACAGCACCACAGATCCTGGACTACTGCCCAAACATGAGTGGGCGGGAAGAGGGGTCCAGGAAGTGCTGTCCTGTCCTTGAAAGTCCTACATGAGACAGTAAATAAAAAACAAAACAGGACAGATGGTGGCAGCATGCACTTGGATCAATGTGGGCTGCGAACAGGGACATTGTGCCTGAAATTTTTAGCAAATTACTAGAATAACAGCAAATTATTAGAATAATAGCAGATGCTGATGGAGCCCTTACCAGAGCCTGAGCCCTGCACTGTGTTCTGTTTTTGAAGTGTTTCTTTAAACACATCCAAACTCCAGGAGGATTTGGCTTCTGTTTTTCTTCTGTTTTCTTTTATAGTTTTGTTCCATTTAATGTTGAATGGAAACATTTGTAAAAAGCTTTCATTGAAAACAAGCTGCAGGCCAAGACTCTGACCCCAGCCTTCCTGGCACCTCTGTTCAGGGTATTCTGCTAACTGTAGCCCAGGGACCACTCTGACAGGACCGTGGTATATCTCCTGCTGCCACTGTTAGACACAGCTCACAAAGCCAGGCCAGGTCACAGATAAAGAGTGTTGTTTTTCACGCCTGGGAAACTAAAGTGTTTGACTTACAGGCAAAGTTTCCCTTGTAACAACTCTCCTGAAATACAGCCTCAGCCTGTTTGTTGGTAGCACATGGGAAGAACAATGTGGGCCTGGGAGGAAGCCTTCTTTTCCTGATGTTGGCAATGGAAGGGACACAGCACATGTGAGTTGCCACCTTAAGCTGTTAAGAGGCAGAGCTTTTGCAAGGCATACTAAATGTTCTCAGAACCCTAAGTGGTCCCCCCTCTCCCACCTGCTCTGTGCATCCCACACACACACAAGTCCCAGATCCAGTCAGTCCTGGGCACCGATAGCAACTCTACCCACCTCTGGCTTAGACTCAAAGACTCCCTGACTCCTCATTTACTCTCCTCAAGAGGGGAGCATGGTGCCAGGAAGGCCACCATCATATTCTCCTTCCCAGTCCTCTCCATGACCAGCATCAAGCCATGTGCCAACCATCCTCCATCCGTGCCAACTGGGCAAGCGGATGAAAAATCCCATTTCCACCTGTTCTTGGCCTGCTGAGAAGTCTGCACTCAAAGTCTTGACCTAAGTGCTGGGAGTTTTTATGCTGGCTACTCTCTGTGCTTGTCACTGCCATCCCTCCTGAGTGCCTGGGCTCTTCCTTTCTGTTTAGTGAAGAAAGGATCATGGAAAATCAAAGGCTCCATGACCCTTTCCATAAAGCAACTCAGCCTGCAGCCCAGACATCAGCAGAAAGCCATCAACAGCTACATGCCTACACACACCTGACAATTAGGACCTGGAATTTTCCATCAAGTTAATCAGGCTGGCTGTATACAGCTGGTCAGAATCCAGCTGAGTGTAGAATCCAGCCCCTAGAGCCTCTTCTGTCAGACACTAGGAATGAATTCCCGAGAACCAAGCTTAAGATGGCTCAGATTTCATCAAAGATAGCCATGTGAGCATCCAACCTGGACTCCCCCTGTGAAAGTCAACTGCTTCCTGACTTTCAAGTTCCTCATTCCTCAAGTTCAACTAGCCTGCCTGACTAAGGTGCTCCCTCCTTGGTTATCACTGATTGGTTTGAACATTTCAGGCTGAAACAATCACAATCTCCTACACACACACACACACACACACACACACACACACACACACCATGGGAGTTGCCTCTATTGACAACTGCAAGCATATTTCCATGAAGGTTTAATAAGTTAATAAATCTATGAATTAGTAAATGAACGGCCAGCTGAACTTTGGTTTGTGAATTGTGAATTGGTGGTAGAATGTGCTTCAGAGAACTGTAATCCTCCGGGCCTCTGGATTTGGAAGGCTTGAAAAGAGGCAGGTCTCAGAGATGGAAGAGTAGACTATCTGTGACAATTTGGATATGGGATTCTCCCACCAAAATAAAAACAACCCACTCAGGTGTTAAAGTCTTGGCATGGAACTTGGGAAGAATGGATCATCAGGGCTGTGACACTGTCCATGGAGAGTTTGATGCCTTAATGGAGCCCAGCATAGTGCACAGTCAGGAGGTGGTGATAAGCAGCTAGTGGGGACTTATGGGAGGAAGTCGCTCACTGAGGACATCCCCTGAAAAAATGTACCTGGTCCCAAGCTCCTTCCTGTCTCCTCTCTGCTTCCTGCCACCAAGAACCAGTAGGGTTGTTTTTTGGTTTGTGTGGTTGGTTGGTTGGTTGGTTTGGTTTGGTTTTAGGGTGTTGGGTTGCTTGTTTGTTTTGTTTGTTAACCATTCCTCTCCATTATAATTCTCTGTCTTAGGCCAGTGAGATGGTTCAGAAGGTAAAGGAGCTTGCTGCCAAGCCTGATGATCTGAGTTCAATCCCCAGGTGAAGGGAGAGAAGTGACCCCTGAAAGTTACTCTTCTACCTCTACATGCATGCTGTGGCACATATGCACAAATACACACAACAATAGTAATAATGCCATCTCAGTGTGCGTTGAAACCAAGAGCCAGAGGGGATTCTCTGCTTCCAAACTGCTTCTCTTCAGTTGTCATAGCAGCCGACACTAACTCGTGTTACCTGGGGCTTCTATAGATGGCAGGTCCTCAGATGTCTGCAGCATCTCCTCTTTCTGTCTGAACTGGCTGAGTCTGATCCTGCTCTCTGATGCTGAATACCCATTAAACTTCTCCCCTCTGGCACCTCAATGCAGATGGAGATGGGGAGAGACCAAGTCCAGGAGGCCCAGTGACCTCCTTGAGACCATGGCATAGTGTACACTGGCCCAATGGCCAGGAGAAAAATGTAAAGGCAAGCTCTAGCCAGCTGCGTGGCCTTTAAGAACACAGATAGTGGGAGACATTGTGGGACTGAATGATCCCCTTGCTTTATTTGCATTGCTTTACTCTTGGACTCTGGGAGACACTTGCTCCTGCCATGTGTCCTGGGTGCCAGGTTCTCCCAGATGGGGGTGCACTTCACCTTTCTTCCAGTCAAGCCTGGGAGCCAGGGTGAAGCGTTGGCACCAAAGCTGCCCTTGGATCTCATTAGCTAAGCATTCCTGGTGACAGGTGCCACTGGCACTCCTTAGGAGGAATTCAGGTGGCACCTGTCACCGCTGGAGAAGTCATTCACACCAGATCAACCTCCTTGCACCACCCTGCCACTCAGTGATGGGGCCTCCGACAAGTGAGGGAAGGAAATGTTCACACTTGTGTTTGCGATCTGTCACCTTTATAAAAACAGGCAGTGTTTGCTATTACAATTAAAAACACTTGTGTCAAGTTTTGCTTTTAATTAAATCCTGTGCCTTTGACTTGCTAAAGAGTATCGGAGGACATGTGGCCTCCAAGATGCAGGAGAAAGAGGAGAAAAATCTGATAGAAGCTTCTAGAAGAATAAAAGCTCATCTTAAAGCTTCTGACCCTAGTTGGAGTCAAACTATAAAAATCGGCAGCTTTGCTTGGAGAGGTGAGAAGATGAGGACCATGGCTAAAGGCACACTTTCTCATCCAAGACTTCTTACCTGCCAGCAACTCCAACATAGCTCAGGTATCAGAGAGAGCCTTAGGCCCAGGATGCTTCTCTCTCCTAACCATGAGGACCCAGAGTTATCTGCTGGGGAAAACTTCTTTATTCCATAAAGCAGCCCTTGGAGCTGGGGGGGGGGGGGCGTAGTACAGTGGGCATAGTGTTTGCTATGAAAGGACCTGAATTCAGATCTCACAACTACCAGCACTGGGGCATGAAGATAGGCTAAGCAGATCCAGCAGCCTGCTGACCAGCCAGTCCAGACAAAATGTGTGAGTTTCACATTCTGTGAAGAGATCTTAGAGAGGAGAGAAGAGTGGAGAGAAAGACGAACGACAAAGGAAGATATCTCTACATCAATCTCTGGCCTCTGCTCATGCACAGACAGACATGTGCATCTGCACACATGCATACATACCCACAGACACCATATAATGCAGACAGAGAGAGAAACAGAGACAGAGACAGACAGAGAGAGAGAGAGAGAGAGAGAGAGAGAGAGATTGTATGCTTTCACACTTCCCTTTGCCTGTCCTCCTAATCCAGAACATTGCATAAGGATACAAAACGAGAAGCTAACTATGGCAGCTACTTTTTAATCATGAGGAGAAGGCCACAGACTCACAACACTGCTGAGATGCTGAGCCAATATCAGCAGAGCTCTAATAACTCTGAATCCCTCCACCAGCCCAGGCAGAAGGTAACAACACTTGGCCCCTTTCACAGAGACGGTAGGATGCAAAGACCCCATGACCTAATGAATTCACTCACCAAGCCCAGCAACAGGTGGGACTGCAGCACCAGAGAGCACAGAGTAGAGAGGGCCCTCAGGATAGGGGCTCCTGTGTGCTGAAAAGCTCCAAATTCCCATACTACTGAGAAGCATAAGCCATTGCTATGGGAAGACCAGTGTAGGTGGTAGTTGGGAATTCCCTATGACTCTCTGTGTGCCTAACACTGGATTGAAGATGAGATTCTAAAGTTCTAGCAGCTAAAGTCCTGGAGATCACAGGTCAGAGACCAGCTGTGACAACAGAATGCTGTGCTGGCCTGGGCACACTTGGCATTCTTCAACATTAGAACCTCTGAAAGGCTTATTTAATCATTGATTTGGATTCAGATCTTTGTAGGTGGTTCCTGTATATCTTGTGTAAGTACTCTGTGAGGTTCCAATGTAGAATATTGGCAGATACCACCCTGAAAAGTTCTCCTAGACACGGTTGACTGGAACCTACAGTGGATCCAAGGTAGGAGCTATCTGTTATGGACCCATTTTTCTGCCTCCAAACAAGGGAAGGAGGGGAACATATTTGACAATTTAGGATCATATGTTTGTATCCAATCCTGACCCAAAATGCTGCTAGATTCTCAAAGATTCCTTGAACATGAAAGAGACTGCTGTCCAGGCCAAAGAGGTGACCATAGGCTCAGGGAAACCTGGAAGTTGGTAAGATCCCTCCAGATGATTCAGAGATAAGGCCCAGTGAAAACTCACCTGCCCTCATCAACAGAAGTGACTGCTGGCCCCACAGCCTCTGAAAGACAGCTAGGAAATCAAAGTAGCCCAAGAATACAGTTGGAGAGAGGTCTTCTTTCGAACGAGTAAGACAGTGTAGAACTGAAGGGCATCAACCAGGGAACAGTCAGTCCCCAGGCTGCTGAACCATGAAAGATAGTCAGGACTACTAAGAGCCAACATTAAAACTCAGGCTTACCTGGTCTGAATGACTACGAAACCACATACCACCTGCTTAACTCCCTAAGCCTCAGTTTTCCCCACTGTAAAATGGAAGTAATATTAATCCCCTCCTTCCAGCACAGCTGTTAGGGAGAGTGAAGACTGTAATTGACACACTGTACACAATGGGTGTGCCCATAATGCCACTTGCAATCATGATAATTATGCTTTAATGTGTAAAGACTTTCCTAAATCCACGAATTTTAACACCTGCATGTCACCTTCCTTCAAGATTAAAGGAAAAACTCATGATGTCTTCAAGCCTCAGGACCCTGGTTACAGAGGCCCTGTGATAGCTTTCTCAACTCAGAGAGTAGGACTGCAAGGCAGGTGACAATCTGTGCCATAGTCCCTGGCTTCCTGTTACTAATGCACTTCAGAATCAAAACCAACCTCTGGTGATCAGCCCCTGGGTTCACCCAGACCTGCAGAGACTCCAGCAATCAAGACTTCCCTTGCTGGAAGCCCAAGACCCCCCCCCCCCCCCCCCCCGACAGCACATTTTAAAGACACAGAACCAATCAATAGGAAGCATTGAGAGAGCCGCTGGTGGTGGCTGGGATAGGATAGGAAGAAGTCATAAGGATGATAAATCCAGGCTCAGCTCCTCTCTGACTAATGTAGGCACTAAAACACGCCATGAATAACCTGCTTTGAAACGTGTCACGCTTCTGAGGGACCAATCAATCTCTGGTTCTCGGTGGACCACATTAAAATAAATTTGTCACCGTGAGGTTATGAAATATTGATGGTGTTTTTGAGTCTGGGTGTTAGGAGGTGGAAAGGTGTATCAGATGAGGGAAGCAGGGAGTGGAAGCTGCCTTAATGAATTAGCTCCAGACTGGGAAGAGAAACAGAAACATACACACAGGCTGGAGAAGGATGAGGCACTGGGCGACGTTGACATGGAGAGGAGAAGCTTCCAATGAAGAAGTCCATATGATGAGGTTGGTTCTGAGTTCCCAAGAACACTGAAGGATGGATCTGTTGGGATTGGACCATGCAAGGACAGAGGTCCTGATAAAACAAAATCAGGAAATTATATCTTTAATCCATACTTTCAAGACATACACGCACGGGAGTATAATAAAGGCTCTGACAAGTCCTGCAGCAAACAGTTCATTTGACTTTGTTCTAGTTAATTTTCCCCAATGCTATTTAACACAGAGAAAAAGAAACATGCTGTTCAACTCTAGAATTCCATGGAAACCGGTTTTGGAAACACAAACCCACATCCTTGCAACAGAGAGTAGCATCCACAGACCATCAACGCCAGTGTCAGCTGACATTTATTATCAGTCCCATCCCAGATCAACTAGGTCAGACGCCATGCCATCCCAAGGGATTCATGTACAGTGAAGTATGAAAAGTACTGATTTAAGTGATTCACCAAAAACAGAGCTGTATAGGACCAGGTGAACTATGCCCAGCAATTAGGGTTTCTGTCTGGAATCCTGCCATGGCCTGCACTGAGAGCCAGCTGAGAACTCTCTTTGTCCAGTATCAAGGCTACTTGCCTGCTGCATACTTACATGCAAAACCTCGGGAGATATTTTCTTTTTGCCTTTTTTAAGGTCGTATATATTAATGGCCAGGAAAAAAATGTTTAAATCTCAGCTGCATAGTGGCTTTCTCGGGACAAGGAGAATTGGGTTACTCTGTGGTATTTTTGCATCTGAAAACCAAGATTCAGGTAAGCCTCCTTTAATACCAGAAAAGCTGAATTGGTATCCTAGGCCAGCAGAGGCTCCCTATCAGCCTCAGGTTTGCCATGTGTGTCCTCCAAAGATGGCTGTTCCACAGGTAGGAATCCAGCTGGATACACAGACAGCTGACTAAGCCAGGCTATTGCTGCAAGCCTAGAGAGACAACGCCCGGCTCCACTGCTGACTTAGCTGTGTGACCTTGACACATGACTTCATCTCCCTGAGGCCCCTGATCCTGGTCCTGTGGTTTGTCCTTTTTAGCCAGCACCCAGCACATGCCTGGGTCATCCGAAAGCTGGCACACGAGAGACCTGAGTGAAGAGAAGGAGCATAGGCCCTGGCTCTCAGAATTGTCGTAAGAATCCATGTAATTAGATGAAGAAGATACAAGGCTCACAGTGGTATCCGTGTGCCTTTTCATGTAGGAATATGAATAAATGTATGTTCAGTCCAGAAAGGATGCCAATGACATACAAACGTTTCCACTCAGGCCTAGCGTGGCGAGCCAGTGGGTTTACTGGAATGTTTTACAAAGTATGAGTAAGGGGTTACTCTCAGGTGCCAGTGGCTGAACCTTACCAGAAAGACCACCCAAAAATGCATGACAAAGGCCAACCAACTATACACATCAAAGACCACCCAAGCACACATGGCAAAGACCACCCAAGCACACTTGACAACTGATGAAACCTGTGTCCCCTGAGTCACACAACCTTCAGGTGGCTCAGTCTGTCTGGGAGTCCCCTCTTCCCAGCAACCATTAATGCTTGTACAACCTTGGGAGTCTGTAACTCTGGAGGGCTTTCTGAGATACATATGTTTACTCCCTGAGCTTTTATAAGTGTTAACTACTTCCCAAATCTCAATTCCAAGGAAATAGCTCTACTACACACAGTGAGGGCCAGGGTCTCATACTGTGGGTTGTATGTAAGGGCCTGGGTCAAATTAGTGCTTGGGTTATACGCGAGCTATTTCAACACTGTGACAAATACCCGAAAGAACTATTTATAAAAGGTAAGGTTTCTTTAAGCTTATATGATATTAGAGATGTCAGTGCATGGCCAACCAGCCTCAGTACTGTAAGGTGACATAGAGGTGGAGCATTCGGCAGGACAACTGGACAGAGCACAGCTGCTCACCCTGTAGTAACCAGAAAGCAAAGAGAAGAAGGTGAGGAGGAGGCCAGGGACCACACAGATGTGGTCCAGGGACCACACAGATGTGCTTTGTGCACAATCACAGCATTGATTTCCTCCAGCTTTTCTTCCAATAATTAATCCATCAATGGATTAAGCCTTTGATTAGGTCAATACCCTCATGACCTAACTGCTTCCTCGAAGCCTTATTTCTTAATATTGTACTAGGACCTTCAATGTGAGCCTTTTAGGGAAACACTTTCAATTCAACCTTAACCTGGGGGGTCCCTATAATCCACAGATAGAAGATTCCATTTTCTAAAACACTGTTAAGAAAGTAACAACCACTGGCTCCCTGATAATGGCCCTCTTCCTCCTCACAGGCCATACTGCTGAGACAGGACAGGAACTCCATCCCATTGCTGGACTTTACTATTTCCCCCTGGTTTTCTGAATATTCCCAGCTTCAATCCAACCTCTCTCAAATCACTCAGTTAATGGTCTTGGCTTCAGTGTTTGTCTCCATAGAATGGGGAAAATTTAGTCTTCCTAACACAATTGGCAAAACCGAATGAAACAATGTGTTGTTGACTATTGGCTTGGGTCATGGGATGATGTCTCAAAAGAAGCAGGTACTTTGGAGGCATTATGAATCACAAGACTGGGCACCAACACTGTACGGAGTCTTTTTGACATCAGTACATTTGTTAAAGGAACAAAGGACCCAACTAAAGGATCAAAGAGTATATGTCATGTCATGTTTCAAAGGTGTAAGAAAAGGGAGCCAGAGCTGGTGAGTATCCAACATTTCATGTGACTGGCAATAGGCTCAGGCTTTTTGCATACTTCATTTCATGTCATCCCTGTAAGAAACTTCAACAATCTCTAGCTTTATAGCTGAAGACACAGAGGCACAAAGAGGATAAATTTGCTAAAAGTTCCACAGTTAACAAGTAGAATAGCTGAGATTCAAAGATAGATCTTCAAGACACCAGACTCTAAGCACTTGGTCATGAAGACACACCAAAGATTTATGACATCTAGACACTGATGTGTACAGAACTCGAGTCAGTACCAAAAAGACTCTAATAGCACAAAAGCACAAGGGCAGCCAAAAGGCCCAAGGATGCTCTAAATTCTACCAGCCACCCTATTATAGTTTCATTTATGTCACTTGGACAAAATAACCTGTCCAAAAGCAACTTAGGAGAGAAAGTTCACAGTCTATCATAGTGGAAAACTCAAAGGGGCGGGGCCTCAAAGCAAAGAGTCAAGAACAGAGAGAAACAAATGCCTTCAGGCTTGCTCTCTCCTCTCTTATACAGTTCAATGGCCCCTGCATAGGGAAGGTGCTGCCCATAGTGGACTGTGTCTTCCCATGCTGATTAGCAATCAAAGCAATCCTCCACAGACATGAGCATAGATCTAATAGGTCTGACAGTTCCTCATTGGACCACTCTTGCCAGGTGATTTGTGCCTAGTTAATAGTTAAAGCTAACCATCACATCACACATCCTATGGACTGACAGCCATTTCTCCCAAATGTCAGCATAATGGAGAGAAGCAGTGGAGAAGGCAGAAGCTTTGGGTCCTCAGAAGCTTTGGTCACTGTTGGACTTGAGGTGAGTAAATCCCTGTGTCTCCATTTCATTATATGGCTAACAAACACATGGGGAGAATTAAACCATCCATATCCTTGTCTCTGTAACCAAGGCTACAGCTAATGCTAGCTCCACAGGATAACAGCAGCACAATCTCTGCCTGCTGAATTCACCGTCTAACTGGTGACGAATGCTGTTATGAAAATATAGACAGTGGAAAAGCCAACTCAGTACTGGAGTATAGAGCATAGTCAGAATAGGTTGCATCTGAGAGGGTTCTTGAAGGATGAGTAGGAGTTCCACAGGTGGACAGAGAGGCAGAGCACTTCTGGGAAAGAGAGAAAATGTGAAATGCAGTGCCTATGAAGGGCAAGGGTCTGCACACACAACTTACCACTGGACAGACTCTGCTTATCTTAAAACCTTCTGCACTTCCCAGGGAGGAATTATGTACTCTCCACTCCAAATGAGAAAGATTAAGCTCTGTGACCTGCTTGCCTCTCCCCAAAATAGACTTAAACAAGCTAGCCCTGCTGAAATCAAGAGTTGTCATGTGACTTATCCTGGCCAGTGAACTATAAGCAGGAAGAATGAATGTCACTTCTGAGTAGGGCTTGCAAGAGTAAAGTCACCATTTCTGTTGTCTTTCCTTTCCTCTAGGATGGACCAATAATGTCCCTTGGTCTCATGTAAGGCTTCTTCATCAGTCTAGATCCCAATATGCACTCCGAGCAGAGAACAGCTGTACTCAGCGTGAAATACATATTCAGTGTGAAGCAAGAAGCAACAATCTGTTATTTCAAGTCACTGAGATTTGGAAAATGTTTGTTACCACAGCAAAACTCAAACTGAGCTGACTGACACATCAATTTAGTGGCCTGGAATGGGAGGAAGACAATTGTTGATATCCTGGAACGTAACAAACTAACAAAGAAAATCCAAAGAATCCAAAAACCATTGAGCAAGTTCTTTGCTGTGCGAGTACTCTGAGGACTTAGGTTAATTTGTAGAGATATTTGAAGAGATATTTGAAGGATGCTGCACACATCTCACAATTCATGAGACACATAGCCCCCAACCAAGAGTTATCCCTGTCAGTAGTGCTGAGACGGAGAATCCTGGTGTCTGGGGTGGGGGCAGTGGACTGTCTGTCATACTTAACAACCAGAACCTGCACAATCTACATACAATTATTGTATTTACAAAGTGTTTGCTCATACATTCTTACATTTCATCTTTATGGTCCTCCCAAGGGCTAGCTATTACAAGACCACTTCATCAATAGGGTGATGCAGAGACTCAGGCCAAAATCCTACCTGAGGGCATCCTTAGAAATGGAGAGTCGAGATTCTAGCCCAGCCGTGCTGCCTTCTCCTGCACTGTGTTTCATTAAGCCAGGGCTTTTAATGGTGCCGCTTCCTCTTGGAGGCCGATCAATACACAGTCACTCATTGGAGGGCAGCATCTGGAAGACGGATTCAGTTTCTTTCTAAATCTTTCTAATCCCCTTGAACATGTGCTCAGCCCAACAGGAGCACTGTGGTTGGTTCATTTGTTTTGATAAGCTAGCTTTGTTTTAATTATTAATGATAATACCAAACACAGACTAGTCAATCACCCTGCTATGTCTGGTCAACATAGCTGTGCCTGGGAAAAGTCTCTCTCAACTACTGGTCCCCTAGCTCTTCACTGGGTAGAAAAAGAGCATGGGAGAAGATGGGGTGAGGATTTATCCATTGCCTGACAGCTGAGCCAGGCCACCATACCAGCTGCCCTTCCTATGGCATTCTGGTGACCAAAAGTTTCCTTCTTTGGGACAAATTGCAAAGAATGGCAAAGAGAGGGAAGATGAAGGCCATCCAGCATACAAGGGCAGTCACTCAGTTCTTCACCAACAGAAACTTGACAGATTCCTTCCTGTTCCCAGGGTTCACTTACACAAAGCACAAACCCTGAGATCATTCATGTCAGTCATGTGTGCCCTACCCCCAGCCTGGACTCTGGCAAATTTTCCAAATCCATCAGAAACTTCTAACTACTAATCCTGAGAATTAAGCACAGCCCAAAGGCTCTGTAGCGATAGTCTAAAGGATAATAGTGATGGGCGGGAGTCGATAAGCACCCTTCCCTTGGTGTGCAGCATTAAATATCCCTTCATTCATACACTGTACTGTATCACATTGAGTGTCCCAGTTACTGTCACATTTGGAGGTTTGTCTTGGACAATTTGTGCATCTACCAGAAATTAAAGGAGTGAGAAGTACAGGAATTATGTGTAGCCCCAGGAAGGTGTAAATGCACATTTTAGTTTTTGTATGTGTGTGTGTGTGTGTGTGTGTGTGTGTTTGAGTGTTTGTGGGTACATGTATGCAGAGGTAAAAAGCTGATGTTAAGTGTCTTCCTTGACGACTCTTCACCTTACCTGTTGAGGCAGGGTCTCTTGCTGAACACAAAGCTTGCTAATTCAGCTCAGCTAGCAAGCCAGCCTGCCTGGAAAAAAATCAAAAAATGCAAATGCAGACAACTATAATTTTGTTTATAATCTATTAAATTTGCAGAGATTAAAGAAAACTCAGCATTGGTGTCAGGTGAAGGAATGTGGTGCTCTTCGACCACAGGTGGGAGTGTGAATTAGGACCAATTTCTGAAGGTGATAGAGTGATCTGTATTAGAGACACTGAAAATCATTCATGTCCACTTAGGTATTCCATCCAAAGGAAATAATTGGAACTGTGAACAAATAGTTATTTACAAAAATGTTCATCACACTATTACTTCTGGTGGCAAATGAAGGGAGCAACCTGTCTATAAAATAACCAGGAAATGTGGCTCACCCATACTGTGGAACTACCAGAAAGTCATTCAAGAATGTGCTCTGGGAGACACAGAGGGCAGAAAGTAATAGACAATATGGTCTCAGTGTGTAAAAATAATATACTAATCTTACACATGTATAGGAGAAGCACTGACCTCTTGTTCCCCAAAATGTTAGCTCTGCTTCTCTCTAGAAGACAGGACATAAAATTAATAAACATTCCAAATTCTACCCTGATCCTGTAAGCAGAACATAAAGGCTGGTACTTGGATGGTTGTGACAAATAATCAAGAGCTTTCACAATGCAGTGATTAATAATAATAATAATAATAATAATAATAATAATAATAATATCCTAGCTCTCATGAGATTGTGACACTTGAGTTTCATACATTTAAAAACATTTTAAAAAATCAACAGGAAAATATAGCTTGTCATACAAGCATGAAGACCCAAGTTTGACTCCTGGAACCCACACAGACATGGAAGGAGAGAAATTACCCCACAGAGTTGTCATCTGACCTTCACACGTGCGCTGTGGTACACAGGCACCCACTCACAGGCACCATACACACAACAAGATGGAGGAACAGGGATTACGAAAGGGTGAATGAAGACAGCTTTTAATTAGTACAGAAAATGCTACACAGCTACATGCAAATGGCCTTGAAAGACGCTGCAGATAATTTCAAGAAAAAAATCAGTTATGACCAAAACTGATTCAATAAACACAGAAAATCTGAATACATTAATCTCACTGGAGGTTCCACTCAGTGCAGCAAGAGACTAAAGTAGGTATTATTTATAAATGTTACCATTGTAAATTTGAATAAGTAATACAATATTTTGAAAAATCAAAAGCATTATATCTTGTTATGTAAGATCTAAAAATCTACTTACATATAAATCTATAGCTTTCTTAGAGACTGCAAATGCAATAGCATCTATAAAATTAAATGAGGAATGTCTAGCTCATAATAGAAAATCATATTCAGTGCTCAACAGGTCTCCTGAGTAAGTGCTTCCTGTTACAGGCAGTTAGGCACAGGACTGGGGATACACGCCTCTACCCCAACTATGAGATCCACTACCTGGCTATTTTAGGGGCTTTACCCTCTGGGTATATTGAAGGTTTTATCTATAGGCTACATTTGGCTAAACCCCAAATGTCTGTGTCTCCTTTTGTGGAATCCCATATTAACATAACTACAACATGGGAAGCCAATCACTACTCTCCGACAAGATTATGTGTATCTGAGCAGCAGCTATCAAGGTCTCCGATGTGAGTCCCCCAGGTTCTCTCCTTTTGGAAAAAAAAAAATCCAATCATCTAAATAACAAGAGAATGATTAAGATGATACCAACACAGTTGCGGCTACTCTTGCCTGGGTCAAGAATTGTCTTTTGGCATTTTATAGGACAAGTTAGAAGCAAGGGAACATGCATTTTTACCCTATCTGATGTGTGAATGCTTCGTGACCAAGATAATGGAGATAATATTGATGGGGTCAGTGACCATGTAAGAGATGACTGGGGAGAAAGAGAGATGGGTTTAAGAATGGGAATAGAGGGGGCTAGAGAGATGGCTCAGCAGTTAAGAGCTCAGACTCTTCCAGAGGTCCTGAGTTCAATTCCCAGCAACCACATGGTGGCTTACAACCATCTATAATGAGATCCGATGCCCACTTCTGGTGTGTCTGAACACAGCTTCAGTGTACTCATATAATAAAATAAATAAATATAGGAATAGACAAATGAACATTGGACTAGGGGTAGGGTGAAGGAATGGAGAGGGTGGGTGTAGGCTCAGGGTGAGAGAGGAAATGAGAGATGGGAGACGGGTGGGTATAGGATGGAGGTAAGAATGGAGGTAGGGTGGGTGAAAGTGGGTATAAGTGTGAGAATGGGGTGAAGAGTAAGAACAAGAATGAGAAATCCATGGCAGTGGGGGTGATGGTGGCAGGAGAATGATGGGAAACTAAGGGCCATGCCCCTCCCACTTCGGTCAAAGGTAAATGCCATCAGGAAAGCTGCAAAGGAAAGAAAGTGGCTGCCAGGCCCTCCGATCTGGCTGTGGTTGTGGGTAAAGGGTATTCTAAGTCTCCAGTGTTCCTCTCTAATCTATGAGGCACAAATTCTCAAGTCAAGTGGCTCCCTTCACCCCGCATGACCTGAGAGCGCTTGCTATTTGATCTTTCTGATAGAATTTCTGATCCAATTCCAGTTTTTGTAAGTAGGTCAACTGTGTGACTCGCTTTTCCCGTGGCCTCCGTTACACCCACCAGCAGTGACAAATATGTGAGCGAACACCAGGCTAGGTCACTTCCAGAGGCATGGAGCCAGAGAAAAAAGCCCTCAGTATTTGTGTACACACTGGTCACAGGAGGAAGGGCAGAGAAGGACCTTCACCTGACATAAAATAGAGGTCAGCCCTAGCCAGAAGGGGTGCCATACACCTGTGATCCCAGCACTAGGAGGCAAAGGCAGAGGCCAGAAAATAGAGTTGGAGGATAGCCTGGGCTACATAAGATGACTGTCTTTTTGTTTGTTTTCCAAAATCCCTGTCCACTGGATTTTGTACATATTTTCTAATTAAATTCATTCAACTGCCCTATTACATGAAAACCACCAATATTTGCATCTTACAGATAGGAAAGCTGACACTCAGACCTCTCATGTTCATCTAGAAAACCATAAAGGCATGGACAGATTCATTTATGCTCCCATCTACCCCTAGACTCTAGCCTATAGCAGCCACACAATAGTTACCCAATGATTCTTCATCAGTTCGTATTTATATACTAAGTGTCTTCAGGCAAGGCCGGGTCATGACCTCAGCTCAAATCTGGCACACCCTTATGCTACTTTCCTGGGATACTGTGACAATTTTAGATCTCCTTGAGTTTTCAAAGGAAAGTTTACCACATGAAAACCTTTTTTCTTTCTGTTTCCCTGGAAGCATCCAGGGCTGCTCTGAGAGGAACGGCACACAAGGAAGATGAAATTGAAATGTACCAGCATCTCCAGACACCACGGAGGTCCCCACAAATATTCCCCGTGGGTCTCATTACACATTTGAGCAAACATTACCTTCACTCACAGCTAAATTTCCTGTTTGCTTGGCTGATCAATTCCTCATCAAATTTTAATGCGGGGTTCAAACCGTCTGTGGTGTTTTAATTAGGCCTACGATTGTGAAGTGTCTGAGGCAGGGCTAAGCTTCATCCAAGTCCCCTCTTCCCATCCTGTGTTGCCAGAAAGTGGGAGAGGCCATCAGCACAGGGCTGGGCCATTGCCAGGCACATGCAGCCTGTGTTCCTGGACGGACCATGCTCTCTAGTGGTGGAAAGCCACAGAGGAGTGGGCTATACAGCCTGGTGGCTTCCAAGTCTTTCCACACCCCCAGATCCCAAGAATCTTGAGCTGTCTCGACTCTCAAGCTATTTTTCCTCTTCACCCACTTCCTTTCCTGTAAAGCAGAGAATCCTAGTTTATAAAGCCCACAGGCTCTGGCTGGTACAACCTCATGTCAGTGCTGTGCTGGCAGGCAAAGGAAAGAAAGAACTGAAGAGTGGGAGCCTGCCCCCAGGGTATCTCACCATGGAGAATGCAGATGTCCACACCACCAGACTCATGGGTGGTGTGGAGGAAACACTTTAAATGTGACCTTAGCAACCAGGGACCACGGGGTAAGCCCAGTGTCGCATTCCTTAGGCATTCTGACAATCTCCAGAATGCCAGGTACCAGCGTGGATCTTTTCAGAGCCCAAGAGTAAGCCAGGTGGTTGAGGCACGAGGTTATAGAAGAAGATTGGTCAAAATGGGTTAATTAGTGAATCCTGAAGTCCAGTCTCCTCTCCCATCACTTCTTCATACTGACCCCCATCATAGTGCAGAACCTCAGAATGGCTCCCAGGCCCCGCTCCTGCCCTTTACAAAACAGAATGGCATAAACCAGAAACCCTGTCCTGGGGAGACCTCTCTCCTCATTCGGCATGGCTGACCACCAGTGGGGCTCATTTGCGTTTTAGAGTATCGGGTGCCCATTGTTCATATTCAAGGTTCTGAGAAGTCCTACAAAGAAGGAGCCTGAACCACACTACACAAGCCTGCATTCGCCAAGCTCATCCGTACCTGGGACAATAACCAATACCTCCCCCTGTCACTGTAATGTCTTCCGTATTTACGCCCTCCACCTGTGACTGCTCAGGATGACGAAGACTTCCCAAAGGGTAGAACCAGGTAATGCCCGTATCATAGGCGCAGTGACATAAATGCTTAGAAACTAAACAGTCCTCGTAGAGAAGACATAATGAAGGCCAAGCTGGTTTCTCTCTTCCTGCCTTGTCCAAGCTGCCTTTACTCTGTGCCTTCACGTGGGCTTTCTGTCTGTACGATCGGCATGCAGCTCTAGGACACCAGTATGCTTGGACTAAGGTTCACCCTAGAACCCACTTCGACCTAACTCCTTTTTGAATTCTCTCTCTCCAAATATGTCGCATTGTGGGGCCTCAGTGTGGCCTCCGGGCTCTACAGGAGTGTCACTCTGGTCAGCAGTTTACCCAACATTCCTGAGGCTAGCCATTCAAGTGAGCCCTACCGGCCTTCCAAAATGGTGAGGATAGAGCCAGCATGGGAACCAGGTTCCCTGAGCAGCTCACCATCTCCGGGTGTCTGGGGGATCGTTCCCTCCGAACCGCCGTGCCTGCAGAGGTCCCCTTGATGATGAAACATTTGAACCAGGCAAACCCACAAGCCACACTGCCACCTTCAAAGGGTTAAGGTTGCAAACAGACTTATTGACTGGTGCCTCTTGTCGAGTCCAGAGAAGCGTGACTGATTGGAAGCCTGTGCAGAGGAGGAGCCCGCTTTGTGGGCCCAGAATAAATAAGGGCCTGTCAATAGCTCCGATCCCTGGCATCGACAAAGTCTGCAGTCTCAATAGGCAATTAACACTTTACAGGGGCCATTACCCAGCCGCCTCCCCGCATTTTACCGCACATTTTCTGCCATCGGCTCCGGTACAGAAGCTTCTGAATAAAAACATAAAAATGAGCTAGAACAGGCCAGCACTTTGCCTAGCTGCAGCCTCAGGGCCTCACACAGAAAGAAAAAAAAAAAAGCCATATTTCCTCTCTCTTTCTAAAATGCACTTTCTTCTCTGCTTCCTCAGCTCTACAGAGATATGTGCTTACACACATCAACACTGAATTGGGCGCTAGGAGTGGGGGGGGGGGCATCTGGCAGCAGAACACATACAATGGGGTTTTAGGAAGCACAGTGGTAAGCAATTCTTCCCAGCTTTCTGAGTCCTAGGAAACAGCTTTCTGCCAAGGACCATGAAAGATTTAGGGAAGGCTCCCATTGCCTCAGTTTACCTATGTTGAAACCAAAGATCCACCAGGTTCCATTCTTTGGTTCATAATACATTGCCTAAAGAAGTCTCTCTCTCTCTCTCTCTCTCTCTCTCTCTCTCTCTCTCTCTCTCTCTCTTTCTCTCTCTCCTTAGAAACCCAGATTCCCTTCTTACTTGGCTCTGGGAAGCTCCCAGCACTGTTCCTTACTGAGACCACACAGGTAGTAACAAGGCCAGAGCTGATGTTCACGTACCTCCCCTAGCACTGGAACACTCTGTTCTTGCCCTTGTGTCTATATTTAGATTTCTGTACCTTTGGGGGGACTCATTTAGTCACCGACCTCCAAATTCTGACCATCTTTCCAAAGTCACCTCTTTCAGATGCCACCCCGTCTTGCACCTGGCTTCACTAGAAGCTGTGTTGACTGAACAATCTTGGTGCCACTTATTTTGTGGCTATGAAATCGATTCCGGGTGATGTCCATGATCCAGGGCTAGCTTCATGGAGTACAGAGACAAGGTAACAGTGAGGGAGCACTCCCACACAGATACCTATAGCAATTCAGGTACACAGGATTGCTACATAAGCCAGAAATCAAAGTCTTCCTCAAGTGCAGTAAAGGACTCCTCTCCTGATATAGACCAGAGCACAGCACAGCTCTCTCCCTTGGCTAAGGCTCTTGGTAGTTGAAGACACCAACCAACCTGGGACAAGGTATTACCAAGGACCATCCCCTGACAGGGGTATCTTCTCCCTAGGAATGCGTAAGTGTCGTGATAGGGAGAAGCAGTGAGTTAATTTACCATGGACTCACATCCTCCTGAGGTGTTCCTCTGAGCCCAGCCATCCTGACACAGCTTCCTAGATGGTGACAGTCAGTGACAGCACCACAGGACAGCTATCGCTTTTCTCTCAATGTCCTGTGCTTGCCCCAACAACCATTGAGCATCTTTCTGAGTGTCAAAGTCCAAACCAAGAGCTGCTGTTTCTTTTCTACTCTATAGGGCTTGCCTGACAGTGACATTTGTGATCCAGTAAGAAACACACAGCAAAAAGGAAATTCTGAAACACGTAGTTCAACCTCAACACGTGGACAAGTAATAAAGCCAACACACATATTAAGAAACCCAGACGATTCCTTGATCAGACCACACCTGATGCATGATATCTATGAGCTAATCAGTTACATGAGTCAATAGATTTCGATATTTAAACTAATGTAAATAGTTTTCCTATGTTTTTAATCAAATGCATCATGGGTATTACACCCAATGAGTGATATCAAGGCCCCATACCAGGCTGGGGAAAAAAAGAAAAGTCTACATGCCTCACACAGGCAAGAGGAACAGAATATAGCATGCATGCTGAGGCAGCTAGTTCCACTGTGTTATGCCTATGCCAAGAAAACATGTCTTGGGAACATGGTATGGGTACCTGGATTCCCTGATACCAATAGCTCCCAAAGGGTGTGCTCACCTCAAACCAGCACAGCAGCAGCAGCAGCAGCATCTAACGCTCATGCAAAGCTCTTCCTACTCAGTGTGGAATGTGACTCTGACTCCCATGGCCTATGAAGAACACTCCTTAGTCAACATGTGAAAACACTAAGGAGCAATCATTGGAAGCACAGGCTTGGAAGTCAATCCAACTGCATCCTGATTCTCTCACTTACTACATATAACACCCTAGGTCTGACTCCTTCCTTCATCTCAGCCTCAATCGTCTCATCTATAAACTACAGACACGATGCCTATCCCACAGGATTCCCAAAAGTATCAAGTAAGACAGTGCATAAACATTTACACACTGCTGGCATTTAATAGCCTCTCAACAAACATTATGACTCTTCTTGCCACTCTTTCAAATATTCTATTGTTTTCGCTGTCTGTTTCCATGCCTATGAAGAAAATAAACTGTGTTACAAATTACTGTGGAGCTATAAGAAAGGAAGGATTCTACACTGTGTGGAAAGGTATGGTATCAATCCACATATCAATCTTTTGGGAAGACTTATGAGACAGGGAGTGGGGTGGGGAGAAAAACACGAACTGCGGGACAGAATATGTAGAGCAAGATCACAATCGTGAGGAGCTGGACTCTAGCCCAGACCTGCCCTTGTATATACAGACATAGTATTTTCAGAGTATGGAGCATGATTTAATAATACTCCAGAACCTTCAGCAAAGGCTACATCCAGTAACTGTGATGAGGACATTGGTGGGACAGATGAGGGAAATGGAGAGACACTCACATTTACACTGGGTTCTTAGTAAAGAGTATGCCTCGAATATTTACACCAGTTACAAGTTTTATAAATGTAAACATCTACTAGTCTTTGTTCTCTATAAAGACACTACCCCCAACATTGTCAGCCTTGACAAATTCTTAGGCTCTACCATAGACCTACTGTGCAAGCAGATCTAGGGGTGAAGCTAGCTCCCTGGAGGGGATGCTCCCTGGGATTCTGATGCCCCCAAAGTCTAAGGAGCATCGTGTTATTGCTACTGTCTGGTTTTGCTAAGGAGCCTCCTCCTGCTAAGGAGAAAAGTCTGTTCATATCTTAAACATCTTAAATGTCAGCCTGTCTGGATGTGTCATTCAGCTGTCACTGGATTTTGTTCACTTTCTGTGTCTTGGAAGAACAGAATCCTAAGGAGCTCACCCAGAAACGTGGTATGGGTGAGTAACCGGGCTGAAGGTGCACAGTCTGCAGAGCTCTGGTCCATGATGATCAACTCGTGCCTTCATTTTAACTCTGATTTTCCTCTACAAAGATGATCCAGTAATGCCCATTCCTATGGCCACTGGACTACGATGAACACCAGAATGGTTCCCAGATCCCACTAAAATACAAAGAGTATAATGAGCTTTGTCCCTGCCCTGGACTTACTCATAACGACATTTGCCTTCCACAGGTCTTGTTTCCCTTGTACATCCTCTTCTCCCTGCCTGTCTTAGTTAGAGTTTTTATTGCTGTGATAAAATACCAAAGGCAACTTAGGGAGGAAAAGGTTTGCTTCATCTTATTGCTTATAGTCCATCTTCAGGGGAAGTCAGGGCAGGAACCTGGAGGCAGGAGCTAAGCTAGAGGCCACAGAAAGGAGCTGCTTACTGGCTTATTTCCCCATGGCTCACTCAGCCTGCTTTCTTATAGACTCCAGAACTATCAGGCACAGTGAGCTGGATCCTGTCACATCAATCATCAATCAAGAAAATGAGTCACAGATTTTTTTCCAAAGGCTAATCTGGCAAGGGTACTTTCTCAGCTGAGGTTCCCTCCTTCCAAATGACTCCAGACTGTTACATCAAGTTTCACACTAGCCAGCATGCCACCCCAGTTTCACCCAATGGTAAGTATACATGGGTATTCTCTGGTGTATCATGAAAAGGGCAGGAAAAGAGGAGGGTCTTGTTAGCCATCAGGGGGAGGAGAGGGCCCTTGGGCATGAGGGTGTTAGATTCCCCAGTATAGGAGAATGCCAAGGAGAGAAGATGAGAGTGGGTGGGTGGGTGGGTGGGGAATACCCCCATAGAAGCAGGGGGAGGGGGAGGGGACAGGGAAGTTCCAAAGGGGAGATCTGTAAAGGGGGGAACATTTGAAATGTAAATAAAGTATCAAAAATAAATAAATAGATAGATAGATAGATAGATAGATAGATAGATGGAAAAAAAAGAAAATGCAAAACCAGAAAAAGAAATACTTGCAAATCATTTATCTAGAATCATTTATTTACAACTCTTTCAATAGAAAAATCAAAGACCCAATCTGAAATTGGCAAAAGCTTTTAGCAGATGTTTGTTCCACAGAAGATATCAAATGGGCATACGTGCAGAGGGGACAATTCTGTGGGATCCCACCCATAGACAAAGAGCTACACGCAGCTGTTGACTGCTGAGAGAAGTAGAAATAGCCTCTCACGGGATAAGTACCCTTACTGGCTGTCCAAAGCAAAGTGCGCAGCCCTGAAACCATATATATACCACTGACAAGAACAGACGCAGCAAGTTGGATTTATATATTTGTATAAATAATGACACCAAGGAAATGGTAATCAAGGGGGAAAGGCTATCATCTTGAGAGCTGGGTGGCATGGGAGGGGTTGGAGGAAGGGAAGGAAAAAGGAGAAAATGATGTAATTCTATTTCAAATAAAAAGACAATATATATACATACATATTTTCTTTCAAAAACAAATGGCCACCAATGACATGGAAAGTGTTACAGGTCGTCAGTCATTTGGAAAAATCCAACCTGGGTTCAAATGGAAAACCAAAAGGGAAAGACAACAAAAAAAAAATGATGAGTGAATAAGAAGAATATCTCTGCAATGAACTGATACTTAGCTCTAGAAAAAGCCAGTGAGCATGGAAACCCACACTGAGGGCAAGAAGCCAGGCACAAAGGCCACTTATTTTGTTTACATTCATATGAAACATACACACCTCGAAAGTCCACCAGGCAGAAATCGGCTTAGTGGAGTTAGGACATGAAGCCAGTCTCTGTAGAACCATCACAGAGCCCTCGAAGACTTATCAGCCAGTGCTATGAGAGGAGTTGTGACCACAGTGTAACTTGGCCTATTCTAACCCATCACTTGTTTAGCTTTGAGGAAACCATTGAACCAGCCCCAGCTTCATCATCTCTTCTGAACTTAACCCTCACCTCATAGGGCTGGTCAATTAAAGAAATCAGGCCCTGGTGCCACACACCTGTGATCCAGCACTCCAAAAACTGAGGCAGGGGATTGAGAGTTCAAAGCCAGCCTGGGCTCCAGGATGCATCCCAACCTCAAAACACAAACAAATGATCCAGCACTCCAAAAACTGAGGCAGGGGATTGAGAGTTCAAAGCCAGCCTGGGCTCCAGGATGCATCCTAACCTCAAAAAAAAAAAAACAAACAAAAAATAACAGAACCTACTAAAGGGATAATCCACAGAAAATGCTGTGTGCAAAAGCAGACATATGCTAACCTCTCAATGAAGCACCATCTTCTTTTTCATGTATTGCTATTTTGTTTATGGGGTTGAGAATAGAACCCAAGACCTGACATATGCTGGGCAAAAGCCCTGCCCCAGAGTCACATTGCTAGCTCTGTTCATAAACCTATTGCTCATGGTCTCACTGTCTCAACACAGCCACAGCAAGGCTCTGATGTGGTCATCGCTGGTATCACGGATGCCAAGCATGCAGTGGGGATGATTGGAAGAGGAGCCTGTGGATTTTTATTTTAATTTTTATTTATTCTTTTCTTATACCGTACATCCCAACTGCAGCTTCCCCCCCACTCCCCTCACTTTCCCTCCCCCCTTTCCTTGTCCCCACCCCAGATCTACTCTAAGGACTTCCAGCTTCACTGTCTTAACTCCAGATTTGCCAACGCAGAGCCCTGGAGATCCTGTGCAAAGTAAGACATTTAGCCCCCCCCCCCCCCCCCAATTTCCTGGGATTTCCTGGTAGTGAGCAAAGCAGGTGCCAAGCTTTCTGTCGATTTCAACTCATGCTGGGCTCCTCAACCACAAACACTTCTCAGGAGCTGGCCTGCCCCTGAATGCAGTGTCCAGCAGATAACGACCTCTGTCAAACACAAACTACCCTTCCTTGTTTCTCAGAACTCCAAGGATCTTCCTACCAAGAAAGCTTTGTATTTATGGTAGGAAGCCTTCCCCATGTCCACTGTCACTCAGCTGATTTCTAATCACCCTAACCTCACAGTGAACAAAATATCCCTTAACCACCAGCCCCCTGCTAAGCTAGCCCTTCTGCACCACACCCTGCCCATTGCTCCTCTTTGTGCACGAGCTCCTTTGATCTATGAGACCCTGTGTTGCTATGTCAGTTGAGCCTGCGGAATGCAAGGAGATGATTCTCTTGGCTTGTCATGGTGTACCTAATACCTGGTTTCAGCCTAGCATATGCTCAGAAGCAGAAAGAAGGAAGGGCAAGCATTCAGAAGGACAATGTTTGGCCCAATCTGATACAGTCACCAAGTTAGGGGAAAAATCCATTTACTTGCTTTGCCCATTGAGGTCAGTTCTGAAAACAAGGAGTACTTAATATTATTATTAACATTTAATAATATTGTTATATTTATATTATTTTATTATATATTTAATTTGATGCTAATATTAATATTTAATATTAGCCAGGATCTGAAGTGGAAGCTTATGGTTTCTTTGGAAAGTCAGTTGGGCTGTATGGTATTTTGCTGGGTCAAACACCTGAAGGAGTGTTTTTCTGAAATGGACACAGATGAAAGAATGTCTTGCTAAAGCAGCACATGAAAGGACATATGATGAAGGAGTCTTCTTGCTTGTATTGGTTCACCTTACACTGCATAGCTGAGCTCTGTTTGTAGTGACTCCATTGAGAGAAACACACCAAAGCCCTTCTTGTCAGGTTCTGGCAGCTTCTTGCTGATGCTGTGGACTCTGGCTAATTGGCAGGATGATGTCAGCTGCTACAGACTCGTGTGCTGAGACAAGACAGGTGGTGAGGCAATACCCGTGGAGGACATGTTGTGTTGGGGGAATATAAACAGAACCCAACAGTCAGTGCCAGGAAGACTGCATAGCTGGCTTTGCAACATTTCTTGGTCTCATGTCTTCACTTAGAGAGGCACAGCTTCTCCTGGCATCCCTGGTGGTCTTGGTCACTCCTGCTGACTCTTAATGATTCGGTTGAGGCCTGACTGTTTCTGCTAGGTCATGTCACTGCTGCTGATTTGTGGTTGCTATCCTGACACTACTGAACTGAACTGCTAGTATATATTTGCTCCAAGGAACTATTTATAAGCAGGTCCACTTCCCCCGGATCCTAGTAACCTTTCTTTTCTATTACCTCTGATGGGTGGTGGGCTAGAAGGGGGTCAAAACATTTAAGAAACCTTATTTAACGTACGTCTTTGAAAAATTTAAGCAACAAGGGTCCTCCAGAGAATTAGTCTCTCGCCCGACCCCAATGTGTTTGTATGTGTGTATGTGTACATATGTGTGTATAAGAGACACAGAGACATGGGAAGAAGTAACATCAAATATTGGCTCACATGATGATAAAGACTTCAAAGTCCCACAAGCTATTGACCATGAGCTGGAGACCCAGGAGAGACTATGATAGGATTCAGAGACCACTCGGCAGATCTCAGAGAACCAGAGTGCCATGGACAGAAATGGCAGATCTGCCCCCTCACACTTCCTTGCCTTTTGGTTCCTCTCAGACCCTTGATGATCAAATGTGGCTCATCCAAATGGGAGAGGCCCACCTGCTTTGTGTAGTCTACTAATTCAAATGCTAACCTCTCCTGGAAACTTCCTCCTAGTGGAAACTCCTAATGATAATGTTCATGAGGTTTCTGGGCATCCTGTAGCCTAGACAAGTTGACACATAAGTTGAGTGCTGGCAGTAATAAAAGTTGACTTCATGTGACCTGATGTTCTCCCATGAGACGTTCTGGGCTACCAGCAAGGTATATAAAACCCTAGAATCTCAACTGAGCTATGACAAGAACAGGTACCTTTACTGGATTTCTTTCCTCCCCAGCCTTCTCAAGGGAACGTGAGACTGGGAAATCCTTAGAGTCCTTTCAGACCAGTAGTGTCTCTTCAGGTACAACAAAAGTCAAATCTCAAGGACTAAAAGGATCTCAAGGCCAGTTCTTTGAATAAAAAGTTGATTAGCTCAAAGTCTCTCTAAATTACTTCACTTTGCAAAATCAACTAGTTTCTGTAAGAAGAAATTCTGCCATAACAGCATTCCCAGAAGGGTGTGCAGTGTGCAGGTAATAGGAAAGTATCAATTCAAGCACAAAATACAAAAGCGTACCAAGGGGGACCAGTAACTAAAATAAATCAACATTACTGTTGAACCGATGCTCCAACCTGTAATAAAAACACATGCTCCACTATGTTCATAGCAGCCATATTTATAATAGCCAGAAGCTGGAAACAACCCAGATGTCCCCCAACAGAGGAATGGATACAGAAAACGTGGTACATTTACACAATGGAATACTACTCAGCTATTAAAAACAAAGACTTCATGAAATTCTTAGGCAAATGGATGGAACTTGAAAATACCCTGAATGAGGTAACTCAGTCACAAAAGAATGAACACGGTATGTACTCACTGATAAGTGGTTATTAGCCCAAAAGTTCAGAATACCCAATAGTCACTTCACAGCAACCATTGGGTTGAGTGTGAGGTCTCAGATGGAGGACTTGGAGAAGGGACTGAAGGAGCTGAGGGAGTTTGCAGCCCCATGGAGGGAGCAACAGTGGCAACTAGCCTGATCCCCCAATATTCCCAGAGACTGGATCACCAACCAAAGAATACACATGGAGGGACCCATGGTGCTGGCCACATATGTGGTGGAGGAGGGTCTTGTTGGCCATCAGGGGGAGGAGAGGCCCTTGGGCCTGAGGGTGTTAGAGGCCCCAGTATAGGGGAATGCCAAGGAGGGAAGATGAGAGTGGGTGGGTGGGTAGGTGGGGGAATACCCTCATAGAGGCAGGGGGAGGGGGAGGGGATAGGGAGGTTCCAAAGGAGAGACCTGGAAAGGGAGAAACATTTGAAATGTAAATAAAGTATCAAAAAATAAAAAAATGAATAATCAGATAAGGTGGTCCTAGAACTCAGTAGTGTTCATGTAAGAGATTCAAGAAAATCAACTGCTCTGCAAAACAGAACAGAAAATCTGAGCATTTTTTAAAAATTTAGAAAAGTGGGAAGAGGAGACCACTCAAGCAGGAAGCCTTCAAGCATCAGGACTTGAGTTCAATCTCTAGAAAAAAATTTATAATAAGCTTATCTAAGCAGTGTCACTTCAACAAGTAAAGATAAAGAAAAACAAATTTTAAAAAAGAAAGCAAGCTGGACAGGCATGGTGATACATGTATGTAATCCCAGTGCTAGAGAGATGAAAACAGGAACATGCACATGCTCATCCACTCACTTACAAGTACATCTACATCCACAGCCCTCAATACACACACACACATGCACACATAGGCACATATGCACACATACACACACATGCACACACAAATAAATACATGCACACAAAAAATCTATTCGTATATTGACAAGAGATAAGGGGAAGCAGAATAATGGCATCCTGATCCCCAAAATGTGTGGCTATAATAGGTAACATGGTCAGATAAAATCAAAGTTTCTGATGGAAATCATCCTTTTAAGTTATTTCTAATTCTGACCTTGAATATAAAGCCGTCATCCTCGGTCGTCAGGATAGACACAGTACCATCACAGGATCCCTGAATGTGGATGAGGATGGCAAAGGACTCAGAACTGGAGAGATGGAATCATGAGAGACAGCCAGGCCATCATCGCTGGACTTCAAGACAGAAGGAGGTCATGAGCCAGGAATCCCCTCATATGGAAATGGGTCCCCCAAAGCGTATCCAGAAGGAATACAGTCCAGACAGCACCTTAGTTTCCTGTAACAGCACGTGATACACTTCAGATTCCTGACTCCTAGACCTAGAAACAATAAACCCAAGCTACTAAAAACAAACAATGCATAAAAACATCCCTTCCAGCAGCAATAGGACATTAAGGTAGATCTGGGTGTGTGGATGGTGGGTGTGGTTACAACAAATGTTGGTATAGGTATCATAGATGACTCCTTAGCAGAGTTTGGGGGTTCCGGGCTACAGAATGTAATGGAGAAAAGGAAGCATACTTCCATCCCAAGAGAACTGAGAAGCCTCGTTCTGAGCTGGCTTACAGTTAGTCCCATGTTTCTGTCTGAGAATCAGGAGCCCCAAAGCCTCAGTGCTTGATGCAGGGGAGCCACATTCTCTGGTTTCAGAGTTTGCCACTTCCATCAAGACAAGACAGCTCTGACTATTTTTCCACGAACATGACCATGGAGGTACTATGTGGGCTGCCTTCTTGACAGTAAGGAAAGGGCTAGCCTGCTCTCTCACTAATTCAAGTGGCTTTCCGTTCCCTTTTTCTGTGTTGCAGAGATCAATGGAGGCTGCTTCCATCTAAGCAAAAATAAATCTTAATCACCTTTGTAAGGGAGGAGAAGATAAGCAGGGCCAAGTTCTAAAAATGGCCTCCCCTACTTAACAACTGCTAAGTGCTATTTCTTGAATGATACCAAAGATGACATCACATTCAGGCTATAGAGTGGGATGATCAGCTGTTGATTAGGGAGTGATTGGAAGGGGGAAGGTAGCTGAATGAAGCCATATAAATAGAGCTAATTTATTATTGCCGGGTGAGCTCCCTGGATGTGCAAGGCAACTGAGAATGAGCTAGCCGGCAATATATTTCTAACATGGAAGGTGTGGGTGTCACATCCCTGCTCTGTCCTCTATCACCATGTCCTAGGCTGAATGAACACTGCTGGCCCAGGAAGCCACACCAAGCCATTCAAACCCCAGGTCACAAGCTTTCTCTTCCCATTCCCACCCCTGTGCCATCCTAAACCTTCACACTGTGGCTTCCAACTTCCCTTACCCTGCAACTAAAAATTACAGCTGGAGAACTCATGGTAGCTGCCATTTTTGTATGGTAAACTATATCTACACTGGGGCAATTGTTCTTTTGATATCTGAGATGGAGTGTATATTTTCACTCCATTGATTCTGGCTTCTGTGTGACATGCTTTGAGCAATGGCAAGTAGAAACATGTGGCATGTACCAGGCTCATGTAGACGTTAATCCACATCTCAGGCTTCCATCATATGTAATGCTCTTCTTTCAGTCTAGAGTAAAGCATGGCCTGGGTTGGGGTGACTTCTGCCTGGGTACAGAAACATATTCAGAGAGCTGCAGCCAAACTGTAGCCACTAACACACATGAGAGAGAAACATAGTTTTATTCTTGTTAGAGCATTGACATTTGAGGAGCTGTTTGTCACTAGATGATTACCCAGCAAAAACTGACTGGGAGGTAGTCCCCTTCAGTGGTTTCACCTCAACTTTCATCCTGATCATTCCCTGAGGAATATTTATCAAATCGTGACTCTAAAGACTCATAAACGTAACAGGGATAAGCTACGATCAACTGAGAAAGTCTGCAGTCATCTATCTCATGGCCATGCCTCATACCATCAGCACACTGAAGACTCTGGAAAGCTCTGTAGTGTTTAGTAGTGGGTGGGGCATAAACTCTTAAGTTTCCTGGGTTTAGATATTGAATCTATTTCAGTTTATCAATTAAGTCATTTGTGTGTGGTGTCCTCATTTAAAAAGGGTTAGGAATGAGAGAGCCCTTCGGGGTTTGATGAGGATTAGAAGAAATAATACAAAATGGGTACCAACGGACCCGCTCTCAGACTGCCCTATCTTCCTTTCCTTTCGATGCCATATACATAGCATTAAAATGTATTTTTGAATTATATATATATACATATATATATGTGTGTATATATATGTGTATATATATATGCCTGTATACACATATACACATATCACACACACACACACACACACACATACACACACACACGTGTGTGTTCAAATCTCTGGACCAGGAATGGAGGAACTTTTTGCAATTTGGAGAGGTGGCTGAAGCTGAGTATTTACCAGGCAATGGAACTAAAAGCCATGAAGGGGTAGAAGTATCCCAGGAGAGTGAAAATAGACCATCCTTTGTACCTGGAAAGGAAACAAGCAAACAAAATAGTGGTTTAAAATGAGGTTTCAAAGCTCTATCATTTACTCAGGAGTAGCAGCTATACCTGGACTCACAGCAGAAGAAAAAAAACAGAACACATGACCATGATAGCTGGAGCTCACATACTCAGAGCTGTTCTGTATGCAGCCAATAAGAGCCTTGAGCTGCTACAACAGTCTCTGAGAAACACACAGCAACCAGCGAAGGTAGCCATGGCCTAAACACACAGCATCCAGTTGAGGTAGCCATGGCCTAAACACGCAGCATCCAGCTGAGGTAGCCATGGCCTAAACACACAGCATCCAGCT
>JADRCH010000106.1:1942289-2003882 GCA_019843965.1 Rhynchomys soricoides | reverse complement strand
CAGCATCCAGCTGAGGTAGCCATGGCCTAAACACACAGCATCCAGCTGAGGTAGCCATGGCTTAAACACACAGCATCCAGCTGAGGTAGCCATGAGCCTACAGTCACAATGGACATTCAAATGAAAACAATGGCAAAGGCAATCAACACCTTTGTACAGACCCAGTAGAACAATAGAAGAATCCTTATAAAAGTAAGAGATTCCAAGCATCCCACCATACTTAAAGATGCATAAACATTTAAGGACATAAGGAGCCAGGCATGGTGGCACACTCCTGTAACACCAGCACTTGGGGCTAAAGCAAGAGAATCAAGAGTTTAGACACATGATGGTGGCAGACAAGGTAGGCCCTGGGAAGAGTTGTGTGCATGTGTAAATGTCTCAAAGAATAAATACAAATATTGTATTTTTTTAAGAGCATAAACTGTGCCACCCCTCATAACCAAGAACAGGAATTTGAAGACAGAGCATCAATTACAAATCAATTAAGTCAAAAAGAAAGCAAAGAATCAGAGAGGCATGCTGGAAGTACAAGCATGGAATAAATGACATAATCGCATCTGACTCACAAACATCCAATACGTTATTTTAATAATTCTAAAGAAAAATTTCCAATTTTATCTAAATGTACTTGAAGAAGGAATAAATATGCCCATTGCGCTGAGATCACTAGCTGGTCCATTCCTCACCTGTTCTATTTGGGTGGCGCCTGGGTTTCCTCCTTTGAGTCTTATCTCACAGCTTGTCTGACTTGGACTGGAAATGAAACAGTCAGTACAGAGCCTGGTACAAGGCAGCTGCCCAATCTGCATCAACCATATGCACTCAGTATTAGTCTTTATAAGGTGTATAGACTAACATGACTTACCCATATATTTTGTTTGCAACTCATTTCTCTCATTTTAACTACAAAGCAAATGTACCCAGACTGATTTTATCTGTTCATGAGATTTGAGGCATCTCGTGATGTGCCTGTGAGCTTGCATCTCGTTCTATTGGGGCAGAAAGGAAGAGATTTGTTGGTGGTGCCTCGAGGTCAGAGGTCAGGACATTTCAAATACAATCTGATGGTGGCTCTTTCACGTTCCCTATCCTGTCATTCATCCCAGTGCTCCTTTTGGTCATTGGTCTTCCTCACCAAACTCTGAGGATCTTTAGGGTAAACCAGGTGTCCTATCACTTCCCAAAATGTCTCAGGTTTGAACTCCATGTGAGGAAGAAAATCTGACCTTGGATCCTTAACTGACTGACTTCCCCCCTAGGGTCTCACATCCAGACTATGTCTCCTGGAGCAATCTAAAAAAACACAGTACACACCCACTACTCTTGGTAGAACTCCACACTACCCCTGACCCCAAGCCCTCCTATGAACAGATGTCAGAAAGCACAAACCAGGACTGGTTATTTCATCCATATGAGGCTCAACATCTGGTGTGGACACTTTCCCTTGAAATGACCTCCTCTCCCAAATGTTGTCATGGTCCCCTGTGGCCCCCTCAGCAACAGAAAAGCCCAAAAAGTCTGAGAGGACCTATGGGCCTGGGCCATCAGCCCTCCATATGGCCGGCTGGTTTGGACTCTCAACACAGCATGACGATACTTCACCCCCACCCCAGTGCAGCTGTGGAGGGAGTAGCCTCATCCTGCCCCAGCACACAACAGCTGGGACATCTGCTCTCGCCAGGGAGACAGAGCAGTTCATGTAAGGGGCAGCTCAGGTCTGGGCTCAGATTAATTCATTCATTCCAAGAGTGATTAGTGAACTACTATGAAATGCCAGAGCCCAAAGCAGACAACAGAGGCAAATGTTTTATCCTAAAGATCCTCAGAGCTTGGTGAGGAAAACTAATGACCAAAAGGGTTGTGGGAATGAACTATGAACCAGTATAATTAGAGCTAGAAGGAAAGTGAGCACAGAGACCTTTGAAAATGACAGGAAGAAACACCTAAGCCAACCCTGACTGTCAAAGAGAGAAATGACTCCCTGGGGTAGGTGATTCACAGGATGAGAGCTGGGAGTGTGTGAACAGGATGGAGGCGCTGATCCTGAGATGCTCCGCGGGCAGCAGACCCAGCATGAGGAAGAGTACAGAGATTCTCTGAGCTGGTTCCTTAAATGGGAGCACATCACTGATGGCACCGTCAGTCTGATACCTCTCTTCCCATCCCAGAGCCTGTTGTACTCAGCCATATTAGGAAACTGCCATGCTTCTAGAAGAATCCAAGCTCTCACTAGAGTGCCTTGAACCCAGAGAGCCCTCACTCCCCGAGGATTCTAGAGATTGTAACTTGAGAGGAAGTGATGTCTGAAACTGTCAGGGAACCAGGGACACAGACAGTGTCATGGGTTTTAATAGCAAATTTAGTAGCATGGTGATTTTCTTTTTTTTTTTTTTTTTTTTTTTTTTCCTGTTTTTTAAGACAGGGTTTCTCTGTGTAGCCCTGGCTGTCCTGGAACTCACTCTGTAGACCAGGCTGGCCTCGAACTCAGAAATCCGCCTGCCTCTGCCTCCCGAGTACTGGGATTAAGGCATGCGCCACCACTGCCCGGCTAGCATGGTGATTTTCAAGCATGCTACTCTCACCATTAAGGAGGTAGATCAGCGGGCCATGCCCTTGAACTGTGGAACAAGGGGATTTTTAACTAACTTGATGGATGAGTCAGGAATAGTGGCCCCTATGGTTCTGTTGGAAAATACCATGTACCTTCAGAACCTTTTGTTTGAGACCCCAGCTTTGCCTTAGAATTGCTAAGCTAGAAAAACCACCATAGAGATGCTCACAGATAGGTTTTTAAAAATGTCCAGAAAACCCAGCCATCAAATCTACAGTTGGTCTGATATGCTGAGAAGGAAAATGACTTTGGCTCTCTCAATGACAGCTGAAGTGAAGCCGTATGAAGATCTGAGGATGAACCAGGTATTGTCCGGGCCCTTGGAACAACTAGAGAAAGGACCCCCGTTCTGAATAACTTCATTCAAGATGCCTTGTGCTAAACCCATGGAGATCAGTCTTTTGTAGAGATGAAAATGGGTAAGAGAGGGGGCTTATCTTTAAGTCCACAGTGAGGCTGTTCCTGAAAACTCTTCCACCTGCCCTTCTTGTATCAATTGTCTTAGATGCCATGAGGCAGGGGGATGTTGCTAATGCCCATGTTAGCTCAAATGGTACTTGAAATCTAATTAACAATGAGTGATCTGGGATGAAGCTAGTATCTTCTTGGATGACGTGCTTTGGAGGGAAGAATTAGTAAGAGACTGCAGGAGGGAAGTTAGTCTAGGATAGTTCACTGAAAAACTGTAGGCTGCAGCAAAGAATTTTTTCAACTTATACCCCACATATCTCCACAAATGATTTGAGGACTGAGAATTGGGTAAGTCAATAAGGAGTGAAACTTTGCTTCCAGTGTAACAGGCTCAGACACACCATGTGGAAAGACCAATTTCCTGATTTGGGCATGAAGAAAAGATGAAGGTTAGTAGTCTTTAGAGAAAGAAATGATTCTGAACCCAGATGGAACACCGGGTGGCCACCGGTGGTCACAAAAGTGGAATGGGAAAGTATTGAGAAGAAAAAATGACCAGGGCAGGGAGTCCTTTTACAGAAGTGGGAAAGACAGAGAGGGTCAAGAAAAAAAATCCCAAATTTGGGACTTGAGCCCTGGAAGAGGTGATGGGACCTTTTCTAAGATGAAAAGGGGGATCAAGTCAGGAGGTAAGAGGGCTTATGCTCCTACTACAGTATGGAGGCTCTAGAAGCATTTGATGGAAATATCATTGATAAATATGTCAGTTTGATACATTCTCTGAGCACATATTACATTCCAGACTCTGACAAGATGTTGGTGGGCAAAATGGATATGGTTCATGGCTTCGTAAACTGTACAGCCTGGTGGAAGAGTTGGAAGTTAATTCAATGCACAAATACATCATTACAAATTTTGGAAGAAAGCTTTGAAAGAAATAGAGACTACAACAGTATATTACCTGGTGGAATCTGGGGATATGTAATCACATGACTACTTCAAAACAGAGTGGTATCCAATGCCTGTGGTCATGTATCATCTCAGTTTCTTTCAGTCAGAAATAACAAAGGTTCTCAGTTGATGACTTGCCTCTGCTCTGTGGCATCATCAGAAGACTCCAAGGCCAGGGGCCTAAAGTTACCCTGGATGCTCTTTCCCTCGTGTGTTTGATGGGCAATATTGGCTTTTGGCTGGGCTCTAAATTTCTTTCCAAGTAGTCTCTCTGTAAGGCTAATTCAGCTTCCTACAAAAATGATAGTGTATTACAATTCGGGAGAAGAATGCTCCAGATATCTGCCATGCTTCCTTTTATCGCCTAGCTTTAGAAGCCACATGGCATCGTACCTGTTTATTGAGATAGTAACATGGCTTCAGCCAAGTTTTAGATGAAGAAACACATCCCCGCCTCTTACTAAAATGATGTCAATGAAGCATTACAGAGAGCATGTGGGATGGGGAAAACGTTGGCCTAACCACCTTTGGAAAATATCTTCTACAAAAGTCAGCAAAGCCTGGAGCAAATGGTCTGAGTGATGAAGAGAAGGGAAGGATAAAGGAGAGAAGCCTTCCTTGTCTACCCAGTGAGGGTGAAAGCCAGTGCTGGTTTATTTCATCAACAAGTTAACAGAGAGCTCTAGTCTCAAGCAAACTCACTTGTCTGCGAAACTTGTTCTCTCTCTCTCTCTCTCTCTCTCTCTCTCTCTCTCTCACACACACACACACACACACACACACACACACACACATACACACGTGTCCCTTCCACTAGCATCTAGCTCAGCCTTCCACGGTTTGTTTGGAAGGATGGAGAAGGAAAGTCAGGGGCTGAACCAGCAGCAAGAACAGCATCATTGAAGTATGAATGAGCATGATACATTCAAGCTGATAGGAGGTTATGCTGGAGTAACATCAAACTGTGATTCAGGGACTTGAAGGGAAAGCCAAGACAGGAAACACACTGTGCAAAGCTGAGGTAGAGAGGTCAGTGGAAGGGACATGTGGGGGGGCAAGCAACAATAAGAGAGTGTGTTTCAAGACAAAAAGGGTTTGCTTGGAATCAGTGTTCCCTGACAACTTGTCACAGCCAACAGAAGTTAGATACCTTGCATTATTACATGACCATGCACTGTCACAGCCAGCTCCTAAAGTGACCTCAAGGATCCTTGACTCATGGTTTCAGACTCATATAGCTCCCTCCCACACTGAATCAACCTGACCTCTATGACCAATACTGCAAAAAGAAGAGTGTGTGACTCCAGAGATTAAGATCATAAGTGGCATTTCAGGCTCTTCCTGAGGCTGTCCCCATCCATAGATGGAAAGGCCACCCACTACACCTTGAGAACTTGAACAGAGCTGCAGAACAGAATTAAGCCCCATTCATACCCAGAACTATCAGGTCAACCACCTGCATGAGCCTCCAGGAAAGATCCTCAGTCGCAGGTGAACCTTCAGATGATCTCTACTTGGAATTCTCAAGACAAGGTCCTTGCTGTTCCCAGGGTAATGACCAAATTAATTAAATTAATTAAAATAAATTAAGTTTATTTTTATTTTTTAATTTTATTTTAAATCACCACCACTCAAATATGTGGTGGTGTGCTGTATACCAACAGCTAACTACTTTATCCGCCCTAGCCATTTGATTACCCCTACACACACATTGTCATGATTGTAACTGCTTCGAAGAGACTTCCTGAGCTAGAAGAGACTGCCCTTTCAAAACTCGGTTCCAGTTTGTTTCCAAACATCAAAAAACATTCTTTTGCACATTCTGATGACTTCCCAATTTACTACCTGGAAGACAGTGAGTCTCTACCATTTTGTTGAACGCCAGGCCTCCTATAACCTAGAATTGCGGAGGTCTCTCCCACATTCCCACACTGACCAGTTCCTTCTGTCCCGGGAGCTGTCCCTGACCCAGTGCTGAAGCCAAACCACCTCTTCCTAATCAAAAGATCTGCCGGTCGGTCTGAAAGGCAGACTTAACTTGGAAAGCTCAGCAAGAAAGTTCCATTTACCCATATCTTTAAATGGAAAAAGCCTCCCTGTCAGTTTGGAGCAATTAGCTGTGGGAGATGATGACGGAGCAGCGAGAGTTGCTGCGAGGGGGCAGAGTGGCAGCGGAAGCCCAGGCTCAGACAGACACGCCGCAGATGGTACAACGAGATAACGCCTTTCACGTTTCAGAAATCACATTGTCAACAATGTTCCCAGACTCGGAAATTAGCTGAAGTCATCAGGAGTGCCTGGCAGCAAGCAGCAGGCGCCTTGGTGGGGGCCCCTCATTTGACATCATGCATAGGTGCAAAAAGAAGCCCTCAAGATTTGCAGAAAATGATGGTGAGGGTACTGTTGCCTAAGGCTGTGGCCAGGGCAAGTCTGGGACATACTAAGGCATTCACTGAGGGGTCTACATTAAAAAGCTCATTCCTCTACCTTCTATTGTCACAACAGTCAGAATGGGACTTCTTTCTTCTAATTTGTCTTAGAGTGTCCTCTTTGGAGACTTACAAAAACCAAAAGTGTGGACTTAACTGGCCATGCCATACCTAAGAATTAAATTGTGTTTAAGGTGGTGGAAAGAAGACTCAGCAGTTAAGAGCACTTGCTGTTTTTCCAGAAGATCAAAGTTCAGTTCTCAGCATACCAGGTGGTTCACAACCGCCTGCAACTCCAACTCCAGGGCATTTGACTTCCTCTTCTAGCTCCTATGGGCACCTTTACAAACACAGCATACACACACACACACACACACACACACACACACACAAACACACACACGCACGCACACACAAACACACACACATAAAATAAACCTTAAAATTAAATAAATGAAGTGCTTCAGAAAAATCATTTCTATTAAAGTAAAAAACAAAGAATGCTTTTGGCTAAATAAATAGCCTTGTCAAGGGTCATCTGTACATCCTATCTGGCCTTCCCATGACAGGAACTCTCTCTACCTTTAGGACGGGCAAATAAAAGAATGAGAGGCTCAAATCCAGCTGCTGGGGACACCAAAGCTCCAGCCAAGTACAGTGATTTGAAGGATTGGGAGATAGCTATTGTCACCATCCCTGTTGGTGACATATGCAAGAGCAGGCTGCAGCAGGGGTCAAGGGTCACACAATGCAAGGAAGAGTCTAGAAGGAAACAAATTGGTATTCTTCTTGCCAAGCACTTTCTAGTCTTTGCTCTAGAAGGAACATTGCTCTTTTTCTAATTTCAGGACCCCACCTTAATAAGCAAGCCTACAATTCAAAGGGATAAATGAATATCCCCCAGACTCCCAAAGGATGGAAGCTAAACCTCAACATGGTCCTTGCATAGCCCCAAAATAATCCTTATAGATGGCGATGGGTGAGGAGTGAGGAGTAGAAGGCTCCGTGGTTCGTGCATCTCACCGGGGCTCAACTTGAAGCTTCAGAATGAACTAATTCATCTTTATATAAGTTCATGCCCCATAAGGAATAGGCTACCCTTGCATCTGTCTGAAACTCTGGAAATTTGGGAAACTTTTGCCACTGCAAGACAGCCAACAGTGAAACAGACACCTTTGGTCCAACTGATGAAAGTCTATCCCTTGGGGGATGAGAGGGAACAGTGAAGTTGAATATCTTGCCTACAAAACTTCTGTAATGAGTCTAGAGTCTCCATCAAAGCCAGCTACCTGGGACCTACTATTTTCTGGCAACTCCTGACACAGATAAAATGTGAAGAACAAAATCCACAAAACAGTTCTACTTCTGGTAGCATGAGGGGCTAGGGACCTGGGAGAGAAAGTCTTTTATCCTTAGCCAGTAGTGGGCTGCAAACAGAGTGATGTAGCTCTCTAATGGCTTATTTGTTAAAGGTGTAATCCCTAGGGTGGGGCTACTGAAAGGTATGAAATTTAAGAGATTAGGCTTAGTCAGTGATCTTTAGAAATTTAGAAGCATGCCCTTGGATGGAGTTGTGGGATCCAGCTCCTTCTTCTTCCTCACTTTGCCTCTTGACTGACCAGTCAACTCCATGCTGCCTTACCACACAGACCCAAAACCAGGTGGGTCAGAGGATCATGACTTCCAAGACTGTGAACCAAAACAAACATCTGGGCATTGGTTTATTCAAGTCTTTATTGTAGTAACAACTAGCTAACGCAAGAACACTGCTGCTGCGTTCCTCCCAAGGCTCTCCTTCCTGAATGGATTCTTCTGGGCTCAACTGCAGCCAAGACATTTCCTCTAGTAAAGCAGAGGATATTTACCCTCTGAAAGCCAATTCTTTTTCATCTACCCTCTCAATTTGCGCACACACATATCCATGTATGCACACGGTGGCAGCCAGAGAACAATTAGAATAGGACATACCTGCAAGCATAGCTCTATGTACCTCTCACACAGAAACCCCACCCTAGCTGGCCCTGATCTACACCAAACCTGTTGAGCCATGATGAAAAAGCTCTTGTCAGTCACCAGAAGGGATTGAATTTTGCCCCTAATTTTAAGTCTAGGACTACCCAGGCAGGAGACTATCAGAGAATTAACAGAAATTAACAAGCCAAAGATAACAGTATTATATTTCTCAGATTATATCTCCCAGAAGGAACTGAGAAGGGCATTGTCCTTGCCTCAAACTGGTGGGTTCGGAAGTGTAGTCCCTGGGTCAGAAGTGTGGGTACTACCTGGAAACATGACAGAGGTGTGAATTTCAAGACTTTGCTGTGAACCCAGAAAATTGAAAACTCTGGGGACAGGACCCAGATGCCCACATTTGAAGGAACAGTTCTAGTACATGTCCAAGACAAAGAACCAGTCTAAAAGTTCAGTTAACCCCATTTCGGTCTGTGGAGAAGCTGGCCTTTTGAGTAGGGTCAGGGTTAGCTTTTAGAATATAGGCAGGCTCCCTTGCGTCTCTCCTTCCATAGGAAGCCACACACTGGGGTCTGGCAAGGCTGTACTCCAGAGCTGCTGGCCTTGCCTAGTCTCAGCTCTACTGAGAATATGTGAGGGATACTCCAGTCTCTGAGAAATTACCAGGGGTGGTGGGGCTGGAGAGGGATTACTTGTGAAGAATCTTACTCCTATTTTGTACCTGTCTTCTTTCCACCTAGGGACACCTGCCTCTCACCTGCTTTTCTCCAAAGCCTCCCAGGAGTGGATCAACAAGGCACAGCTTCTACCACCTGCCTTCCCTTAACAAAATAAAAAAACAAAACCAAAAGCAACAACAACAACAAAAACCAGTCCTCCAAGAGACAGACAGCAGGAACAGCCTGGGGCTCTGAGCTGGGGTCCTGTCACACCTGAGGAGGCCCAGAGGTGCCAACTCGGCAGCTGGACAGGATGGCAGTGTGGCTGCTGGCTGATGGATCGCTTTCTGATGAGGGTGCTGTGTAGGCTGCCAGCTGTGCTGGTATAGACTGGATCAGCATGGCTGCTCCACTCCCCTCTGCTCCCATGTAGGCCGGAACAGGGAAGTGGAAGAACATCACAACTTGGGCAACCAGCAATTAATCTTTGTTGGAGACAAGATCAAGATAGAAAGGGGGGGCTACCAGCAAGATGAGAATCCCTGCCTTTACCAAAAAAATCAGCTGAACTCTCCAGATACAATCTTCCCAGGGTCAAGTGCACAGCCTTGTGGGAAAGCCAACATGCAAAGACTGCTGGACTCAGTCAACAGATGCAGGTTCAAATCCAGGCTCTGCCACTTAAAAGCTGTGATAACTTGAGCTTTCTTGGACTTTCCTATTACCCATGAAAAACATACACAATAGCAATTACTCAGAGCTATATAGGGGGTTAATAAAGTGGCCATACTGAAGGCCAGGGACACAGCAGACACACAATGACAGTGACTTTACTCTCTCCACCCTCAGGTACCAGCCTGCATCCTAAGAATCTATATACAACTACAAGCAAACACACAGTATCTCTCTCAAGTTGACCAAGTCCTAAAAGCAAACAAAAATGCCAAGAAGCAGATATCTTTCCATGGGCCGTCCAGTCTAGGAAAAAGGCCACAAAGAGAGGAAGCAGCTGACCTAGGAACTTTTAACACAGCTGGTGTCTGGTCCCCAGATTCACTCGTGTCCAGTTCAAAAGCCCCAGTACCCTGGTAGGTGACCTTTAGAAGAAATATCTTATCATACTGTTCTTTAAGCTCAAGTGATACCCAAATGCCAACAGAGCAAAGTGAGAACATCTCAGCCTGGCATCAAATCTCATCTCCAGATCTGCTGAGTCTCACCCTTGACCATGGTCTTCACTCATCATTCCTAGAACACACCAACCTCCCAGTGGCCAGTGTGTCCTAAGCAATGGCATCCTACCACCCCCCATATGGCACTCTATTGAGTCCCTGGCTGTTCCATCTTGTATTCAATATAGTGAGCTGAGAAGTAGTTAAAAAAAAAAAGGTTCCCCCTTTGAATATGTTTAGGGGCACCTCTCCCTCGAAAAAAGTTATTCGCCTATAATATAATATTAATAACTGGAAACCTAGACTATCTAGGGACAGCTTAGAATTCAACATATGAGTACTGGTCACAAGTAAGGCTCTGTGGTCCAATAAACAACAGCCACTAAAAACCATCCAAGGGGATGTGGAGATGGTACCTCAGAAGTCCCTGCAGCACAAACATGAGCAACCCCAATACCCATATAAAAACTGGGCTGCTGTAGTCAAAGCTGTGAGAAGGCAGAGATAGGAGGATCCCTAGGGCTTTCCAGCCAGCAAGTCTAGCTGAACTGACAAGCTCCATGTTCACAGAGAGGCTCTGACCCTCTGCCTCTTCAAGCTCTGAATACTCAATGGAGTTTCTAGCCCATGGTTCCAAAGACAACCAAATTTTCCCCAAAACCATGACCAGGTCTGTCCCGGAAATATCCCATGAACCTGGCACCAATTTCTGTTTTAAATAAGATTTCTATAGCTGTGATAAAATATCAGAACCAAAAGCAACTTGGGAGGGTGGTATTCAGCTGATACTTCTACATCGCAGTCCATTACTGAGGGGAGTCAGAGAAGAAACTCAAGGCAAAAACCTGGATTTGGGAACTGAAGCAGAAGCAATGGAGGAATGCTGCTTACTGGCTTGCTCCTCATGGCTTGCTCAGCCTGCTCTCTTAGATCACCAGATCTACCGACCCAGGGGTGGTATCACTCACTACCTGTGGTCTGGATCTTTCCACATCAACCATTCATCAAGAAAACGCCAGATACAGGCCAATCTACTGAAGCAAGTCCTTATTCCCAAAGGACTTAGCTTGTGTCAAATGACATAAAACAAACCAATATAGGTGGATAATGACCACAATAGACAGACTTGAAGTTAGAGGAGATCTTGGGTTACTGGGCATTATAAGCAGTCTGTAGAGTCATTCTTAGTGACTCACTAGCAGAAAAGCCAGCATTCTAAACAGCCCTCAGTTGAAGAGCAGCATCAGATATACAAACAGGGGTTCAGGGACTATGGCCTGAGGCCATCAGTGGGCAGCAGTGGCATGCAAACCTACTTGGTGCCAAGAATATGTGCCACTGATTTTCTTCCCAAGGAAATGTTAAGTATGAGATGTAAAATCTCAAGGATGGGAGCCCAATATTGCAATATTCTGCCTCGGACTGTTCATCTGTGCATGCTCACCTAATCCACATCACTGCTTTTTAACACACTGTATTCTACACAACCAAGACTGTTGTGGAATGGTACACTGTGCCTCCTAACACGTCTGTTCTCCCGGACAGGATCTCTATAGTTGCAGAACACAGAAATACAGACCAGTAAAGTATAAGTAAGGAGATCATCTACAGGAGTTATGAGGTAAACTGTGCGACTCCAGAACTACAGTGAAAATACTGCTCAACTAAAACAGAAAACTACTGCTTGGCCAAACAGGACACTGACAGCTCTAGGACGTGTCTACCTTCTATTTCTCCCACGTGTCATCCTTATTCTTCTCTCACAGAGCAGAGAGGAAAACCATGCCTGGTCTTGTAAAGAGACAGTGGGCTCTCCCGTCTAGAGCCCTGAGTGGCCAGAAGTTAAACTAGACCCCACCAGAGCACATCTTTCTTTTATTTTGTTCAATTAGTTATTTTGTTTATTTACATACCAAATGTTCCCCCTCTCAGGACTCTCTCCCAGAGTTCTTTACCCCATCCCTCACCCCCTTTGCCTCTATGAGGGTATTCCCCCTCCCTAGGTATCCCTCTTCACTGGGGCATCAAGTCACTACAGGATTAGGTGCATCCTCTCCCACTGAGGCCAGACAAAGCAGTCTTCTGCTACATATGTGTGGGTTGGGGGGGGGGGGGGACTCAGACCAGTATATGCAGAGCACATGTTTCTGATCATGACTTCTGATGATCCAAGAGGCTGGGGGGAGGGGGTTATCAACCAAGCCCTGGGAGTCCAAAGGGTCCCCTCCACTGTGAGCAAAGGCTAACTGAAGAACAACACTGCCCTCAGTAGAGCCTGTCCTTCTTTGCCAGGCAGCCCTCTGGAGCTACACTGGGCTTCTGCTCAGACCTCCTCAGATCCCTCTGACATCTCAGTAGAGGCTCCACTGTTCTTTCATTCACTCCCCACATTGAATCCCTCAGCAGATCCCAAGCAGATCCTTACCACTGTCTCCCCAACACCCAGCCAAGGATGCCACCCTCCCTAACCTGTGCTCACAACAATATTTTCTTGGCCCTTTCTATTTTCTGTTCAGTGGGCACATAATCTTTTTTAAGTTATAAAATAGAGTACCTTGCTTCTCTCCTTTATACCTACCCAGTGGCTTTACTATATATTTGAAATGAAATCAGTCTTTACTACTGTGGCCTGCAAGGCCCAGTATGATTTGGCCTCAGTCCTCTCCTCCTGAGTTTATTTTCTAGCCTTTTCTCTGACCTCTAACCTCCAGGCACTTAGTCTAAAATGCACCACACACCCTCAATGCAGGGCCTTTGCACATGTCACTTGCTTTACTCAAAAAGTCTGTCTGCAGATATCCAAATGGTTTGTTGTCCCCCTGTTTCTATGGTTCCAATCTATGATCCAATGTGACCTCCTTGAGGATTCCTTCCAAGACCTGTTACATACACAGCCCTGTCACCACCTGACTTTGTGGACAAATGACTACAACCTCTCCTACCACTTACATGTCATCTCTCTCCCCCCTCTATCTCCAATCTCCCTCTATCTCTTATGGGGAAATGGTTTGGATTTAGGTTCACCCAAGTGACCCTGAATCTTTACCTCATCTCAAGATTCTTTACCTAATTTGCAAAATTCCATTATTCAAAAAAGTAAACATTTACAAGACCTAGAGACATTCATTGGTTTACCACATCAGCCTTGAGTCAAATTATCCTTGTAGTCTGTCTGGTGCTTTATCTGAGGGAATAGACATTTGGTAATGTTTCCTTAAAAAAAAAAAGAAAAAGTCACTAAATACCATAGGTCTGTAATGGGCTTTTAATAACTCCAAAGAGTAGAGGTAGTCTGTGAGCTATGTAGCTCTTTCATCTGCATTTAAAAATTCCTTTCCAGAAGGAGCAGGGAAGCTTATAAGACTCGGTAGGCTTGGTAAAGATCTTTTCCCAGTCTGTATGTTGCCATTTTGTCCTATTTACAGTGTCCTTTGCCTTACAGAAGCTTTGTAATTTCATGAGGTCCCATTTGTCGATTCTTGATCTCAGAGCACAAGCCATTGGTGTTCTGTTCAGGAACTTTTCCCCTGTGCCCATGTGTTCGAGACTTTTCCCCACTTTCTCTTCTATTAGATTCAGTGTATCTGGTTTTATGTGGAGGTCCTTGATCCACTTGGACTTGAGCTTTGTACAGGGAGATAGGAAGGGATCAATTTGAAATCTGGCCTGACCCCTCAATACTCACAGAGACTGAATCACCAACCAAAGGGTTGGGACCCTTTGGGTCCCCATGAAGGGACCCATGGTGCTGGCCACATATGTGGCAGAGGAGGGTCTTGTTAGCCATCAGAGGGAGGAGAGGCCCTTGGGCCTGAGGGTGTTAGATCTCCCAGTATAGGAGAATGACAACGAGGGAAGATGAGAGTGGATAGGTGGGTGGGTGGGGGAAGACCTCCATAGTGTCAGGAGGAGGGGGGAGGGAATAGGGAGGTTCCAAAGGGGAGATCTGGAAAGGGGGAAACATTTGAAATGTAAATAAAGTATGAAAAATTTTAAAAAAAAAGGACTCGGAAGGCTCAGACAACTTAAGGTGCTCAGGAAGTTTAGGAAACTTAGAGGACTCACAAACTCCACCCAAGGTTAAATGTCGGGAGGAAGAGGCTCTTCAGTGGAACTGTCTGCTAGCTGAGTCAGGGGCTCTAGGGATCCCATCACTCATGTGCCTGTAAACAATTCCAACACATTGCTTGAGTTGAATAATCTTTTTTGGTCTGTCATTGGTGCTCTATCTGAGGGGAACAGATATTTGTTCCTGTCTCCCAAGAAAAAGTCATACAATATCGTAGGCCTATGATGTGATGAGCTTATAATAGCTCTAGAAGGTAGCCTTCAGTATTCTAGATGACCTCATTATCTCTCTTGTTTCTAGCAACTTGATGTCATTAACTACAGTTATAGGATAGACTAGTACTCATGTACCTTCTCTCCTGTCCCAGGACACCTTCTTGTCCAGAGAAGCTGAAGTTTTTAGTTCATCTTTTTTGTCCTGTAATAAATGTACCCGGAAGGCTGTAATCCATCCAAGGTAACAGCATGGGTCCAGGGGCTGGGGCTACGGCTTTCCAGCTGGTAGACATGAACAAGGCTCTCTCTCTCTCTGCTGTCTTCAGAAGTGAGTGTTTTAGGATGTGCTAAATTCTCTTTGTGCATTGCCCTCTTAATAGTCCTAGCAATTCAGTGAGTTGAGTATAATAACATTGCTTTATTTTATTACAGTTTTATTTACAGAGCAGAGTGTAAGTACACGTGTGTGTGTGTGTGTGTGTGTGTGTAAAACTTAGAGGACAACTTATAAGAGTCACCTCCCCTCTCCTTCCACCATGTAGGTCCCAGGGATCAAACTTAGATCATCAGTCTTGGCAGCAAGTACCTTTACCTGCTGAGCTCTCTCACTAGCTTCCTAATACCACTGTTAAATCACCCATTCATTGGGTCTTTCCTTCAGCAATTACCTATTCTAGGCATTGTGGATTCAGTAATAAACAGGATGGGCAATATTCCTTGCTTGTATTTAATTTACCCTCTGGTGATGTAGACAGATGGTAAGGAAGTTAAGATAGGCAATGAACATTGTGAGAGCTATGAAGTCACGAGCTGAATATCACAATGGTGAGAAAGTAAGGGGCTCCTTTAAGTAGGCTTGCCTGGGAAGAAAACCTCTCCAAGGATTTGAAATTTGACCTGATTTAGACGATAAGAAGGAGTCCTGCAAAAATCTAGAAGAGCTTTGCAGGTGAGAACAAAGCAGGGAACCTAAGCCATTTCCAGATGAGGAAACCAAGATGTGTGGTGCTGAGCAGCTGGTGTAAGGTCACTGTGCCAGAGAACAAAGCAGCTGGGATGCAAAGCAGATGCTCCAAGTCAATGTTTTTCACATATGCCATCACAAGGGCAGTTTCTGTCATCTCTCTTCCATGTGTGTTTTGACAATTAAATGAGAATAAGAAACTGCCACGTTGATGGCAGCTGCCAACACTATTCTTTCCCAAGTGGCCTAGGAAGATGAGCCTCCAGGTCAAAGCCTGAAGAACAAACATGGGGGGGGGGGGGGAGTCCAGTGACCTGCCCTAAACACTGAGGGAGGCTATCAAGAGATTCCCATCTGGCCCTTCGAGAACAACCAACACCCACGCTGTCCTGCACCAGGATGAAGCCCTCACTTACACGATATTCCTGAACTTGTACAAGTTTGAGAGTGAAGGTCACCTAAAACCCTATACTCCAAGTCTGGGTGTAGCAGCGTATGTCAGCCATCCTAGCACTTGGAAAGAAGAGACAGGAGAGTAAGAAGTTCAAGGTTGTATTTGGCTTCATAGTGAGTTTGAGGCCACCCAGGACTACCTGAGACTCTGTCTCAAAACACAAAAACAAATAAATATAAATAAATCATGTGTTCCAGATGCCTCAGTTTCTTGCCATACTCCCAGCACTGTACCTGAGCCCAAAGTGGGACACTACTGCAGTAGGCTATCATTCTGTGATCTTCCAGTGACTTCCATTCCATCTCCCAGATGTATCCACTAAGTCCAGGTAGCCTGGGGTCCAACCAGGCCTGCCCCCTCTTTTCTAGGCCTAATATCCATGTATAGCCAGCCAGTACTTCCGATCATCCCAGTCAGAACCCAGTGTGGATTCAGCAACTTCTCCATCCAGGTGGCTCTGCCTGGTCATGAGCTCACAAGGACTATGTGTGTTCCTCAGGGTGACAGCTCTTGTACCACTGAACGTCATGGCACAAGTCAGGGAGGAAGGCAGGTGCTAAGATGGTAAGCAATGCTTCCAGAAATGCTAGCCAGCCTTCTCTGACACCACACCTGGACTCCGAGCCCCTTGGCCAGTGTCCTCATTGTTTGGTTTTAATGAGAAACAAGCTTATTAATAACTCTGCCTTCCTTTCTGAGTCCCAGCCACAAGGGGAATCAGCAGGTGCAAGGGACTCACAATTAGTCCTTCATAATGCACAGCTGGCAGTAAACATACTCTGAAGCTGGGACAACCAGGATCCAGCTCCATGCATATCTGCTGTGGCTGAAGTAACTAACAGTGGGCCTGAGATGGAGGGTGTGTTAACCCTTGTGAAGCCACTGGACCAACCCTTGAGAAGCCACTGAGCCCAGAGTCCTCAGAAGGCTACAAAGCTCATAAAGGTTTCACATGCACTATGAAAAGGACAAGTTCAGGTCTCAGTCCTTCCAGACATCCGGTCTTTCTCCTCGGGTGACCATATTACTACTACCAACTCTATGAAAGCACCCCAACCCTGGTTCTCACCCCTATATTTTCACTGACTCCGGGCGTTCCACCTATAAGCCAATTAACATCAGTCTAGAACTGAACTCATCTGAATGTACGCATCAAGACCTTTTTCTTCCACAGCACTCTGGGTGCACGTGGACATTGGAAATTTAGCTGTAGCCACTAGAGAGGAAAAGAAGTTTTCAACTGAGTGTGGGGGACCACCCAGAGACATTTAACCAACATGGAAGTCATCAATGTGCATTGATTCTAACTTCACAGATGAGGAGGGCTGACCAGGACATGTTGTTGAAAAGTCATAAGATCATATATGACCTTGATGGCTGGATTAGCCACGGAAGGGGGAGATCCAGGAAGAGTGACTTACTGAGGACAAGTGGGTATATACGAATGAGGTCAGAATGAAGTTTAAAAGGCAAGCAAGCCAGTGAGAGTGATGGAGATGAGAAGGAAGGTGAGTAAAACAGGAGCCTTTGGAACCTAAAGCTCAAATACCAATTGTTCGAATGTGAAGTCATGGTCAGACTATGACCACAGACTTGGGTAGCTGTCAGCACTGCCTAAATCCTGAAATGCTACACGTAAGGATTCAGTAGTGAGCAGCATGACCTCTCTGGGTCTAAGGAAGGGTAAGAACCACTGACATGGAAAGGAAAGGAGATGCGCATGATGCACATGAGCAGTGAGGAGCCCAGGGAGGCAGTAGGATTCAGGAGAGAGAGACCAAACAAATTTGACCTCAAATCCAGTTCAGCAGGTAGTTACTATGTGTCCTGGTAACAAACCTCCCACCTCTGCTAGATTCCTCATGCCTCACACAGATCTGTTCTGTTCTCTCCCCAACTCTGCTATCTAAGATAGAGAGCTGACCTCTGACTCGACCCCAAGGTCAACTGGCATCTAACAGGGGTAGACCAATGGAGGGAAAACTCTAAATGATTTTTCTATCACCCCTGTCCTCTCTGCCTAAGCGATATTTCCAGCAACAGCTGGCTGTCCACCAGGGTGATACCTCCCATGCACCAGGCCATTTGAGGTTCCATCATCTACCCCAGATTAGAAAAGCTCCACCCCTCCCCTGAGCCTGCCCAGCCCTAGAGACTATAGCTGCTGTTCAGCCGTGAGGATTGTAGCTGCTGTCCAACCCTGGAGACCATAGTCTCTTCCCACTGTGACCCAAACCCTGGGTAGCGGAAGCTTTTTCAATTAGCTTCTTTACTCTTCTGTCACCTCTGTAAGTAGCTTCTCTCTGATGTAAATATGTAAAGTGACCTCTACATTGGGCCGGACACTTACATGAACCTAGTGTCACACTTTGCTTATAGGGGAAACTTACAGTGTGTAATTATCATAGATATGTTGAGATTTCTAACATCAATTCAAGATTGTTGAAAATGTAGCAATTATTCTCCCCAAAATGGTGACCAAGATGGGTACACAAGGAAGCACAATGGCCTGCCACATGCTTGCCCAGACAGAGCCAGCTGAGGGGTAATTACAGGGTATTTTGTTTGCACCAGCCTCTGAATCTCAGCCCCAGAACAGTGTCTGAGTACTTATTCATAGCCCTGGTGTCTGACCCACTGCCTGACACAAAGCAGTTTCTCAAAATAATGGTCAGTAGAATGACTTGAAATCTTTCTGGTTGTGAGGCCAGAACAGTATCTATTTATAAATCTGCAGACCCTGAGAGCAGGTTGTGGGGTCTCAGCTGTGTTCACAGAAATTTTAGAAATCAGAAATACACCAAGAGAGACAAGGATGAGCATAAAACAAGCCAGGCAGGCATCTCAGTGGCGGAACTTCAAAGTCCATCAAGACGACTCCACAATCAGAGCGAGGATTATGATGCAATATTTTAACATTGTAATGAATGCAAAATCCATAGTGAACAAAATATCAAAATTTGCATAAAGAAAATTAGCATCAATGATTTCTCCTCCTTGCTTTACACTCCCATATAGCTTGGCCTATACTGACCTCAACTGGGTCACTGCCTCGAATTCTTATTTGTGTGGCTACTGGAAACTGGTGTGCCTACGGTGGGGCTCCAAGTCCCCCACAAACACACACAGCAGCCTGCGAGCTCTGGAAGAGATTGTTAGTCTTGCTCTCTACTGTCACTTCTACATGTAGTAGGCTCATTTGTTACATGTATGCATGCATGCATGAATGATGAATGAATGAATTAATGAATGAATTGCATTCTATGCATTCCAGAGATACCAACAGGGTCACCAAGAAAATATTTTTTTAAAAAAAAATTAAAGGTTTACATTCAGAAGAATAAATATATATATACCTTGAAAAAGAAGGGCCATGTTTCACTGCTAGAATTAGCAGAGATTTAGGAGAGTGACAATGCCCTGTATTGACGTGGAATTCAAGTAAAGGACATTCCTATTCATTACCTCTAGGGCAGAAAATTAATGCAGTGCTTCTGGACAGCAATTTGGCAATAAGTAACAAAGGCCTTTGATAAGTACATTTCTTCTGACGAGTAATCCCACTTCAAAGAATTATTCTGAGGAAATAATTAGGCAAGTGCCAGAAGATGCATCTTCCCCAGAATTTCTTCCCTGCACTGCTTGTAGCAGCAAAAGCTTGCAAACAGCCTAGAGGTCCAGGGAAATTGGGCTCATAATTACTAAGAAATATTCATAAATAAATAGAGGCATCATAGGAGGGAACACTCTTAGGCCATTTAAAACAATGATGTGGCCCGTAATTTAGTTCCAAGGGAAGAACATCTATGCAGTGTAAAGTGACCCTAAAGATTATGTAAACAGTTCAAGTGTGTGGTCATCGCTTTAAAAGTGTACAGAGAGGGAGTATTTAGAAGCCTGAATACAAATGTTGACTATAAGAGTAGTTTAATTATTTTCATATTTCATCTCTCTGATTCCTCTAAATTTTTGCCTGGTTTATTCATAATTAGCATATAAGATAATAGACTCCTATGGCTTTTTCATATGTACTTTTTGTTTGATCCTTCCCATCTCCGTCCTCCCTACTCCCTCAGCCCCCACCTGGATCCTCTGTCCCCAGGTATTTCTCTTTCTAACTTCATGAAAATAACCTTTTATGTGACTTTCTCTGGTTGGGGGCGGAGGGGTATATCTTATATCTCCCTCACCAATCTCAGGGCTTAGTTATCTGAATGAAGTCAGAGCACAGGGATTCTTCTCCACATAGTAGATTCTACTTGCTCTTCCTCACTGAAGAAGCACTCAAACGCTCTGCAAAAATGTCCCTGCGAGTGAGCTGTGGTTCTCACAGATCATCCTCATAGCAAAAGTCTTGATACAGAGGTGTTGAAAGCCAAGGTATTGCCTCCAAGATAAAAGATTGGATGTTATCTTGGTGGAAACAAGTCATTGTCTCGCCTCTTAGGGCAGTGGTGGCGCACGCCTTTAATCCCAGCACTCAGGAGACAGAGGCAGGTGGATTTCTGAGTTCGAGGCCAGCCTGGTCTACAGAGTGAGTTCCAGAACAGCCAGGGCTACACAGAGAAACCCTGTCTTGAAAAACCAAAAAAAAAAAAAAAAAAGAGGTAGTCCATCTGGGCAGGTCAATCACCAGGCCAAGAGCATCCCACAGGAAGGTGGGTTTGCCTTATGCAGCCAAGAGGTAGTCCATTTGGGCAGGTCAATCACCAGGCCAAGAGCATCCCACAGGAAGGTGGGTTTGCCTTACGCCGCCACGTTACAGAGACAGGAGGGATAACTACCCCTTTAACGAGTTAATGTACTTCCCTTCCCAGAATTGTGACCCCCAACTCAGTAGCTTACAGGGTAGCTCCCAGCCTTACAGCCTCCAAAGTCAGACAGCTTCTCCAAACTAATCAAAAAAAACTTTTACTTTTCTTATTTCTGTTTGTTTTCTAAGCATACTTTTCCTAGCACTTTGATCCTCTCTCTTCCTCCCCACCAAATGGCTGCCTGTCTGTCATGTGGTCAACCTTCATGTGGTCCTAATGCAAACCAAGGGGCGCTCGCTCTCGCGCTCTCTCCCCCCCCCCCCCCCCCCTCCCCCCTCTCTTGGCCGCTGCCCAGATTTTCAGCCGCCCCCTTTTGAGGCTTTTCTTTTTTTTTTTTTTTTTTTTCTTGAGACAGGGTTTCTCTGTGTAGCCCTGGCTGTCCTGGAACTCACTCTGTAGACTAGGCTGGCCTCGAACTCAGAAATCTGCCTGCCTCTGCCTCCCAAGTGCTGGAGTCTTTTCTTTAAACTCTAACAAAGCTGCCTTTGGCTTTCCTTTTGGGTCCTTTCTTAATTTATTTTATTGCCTAGACTAGAAACATTAAGAGAGAACCCCAATTGTCACAGTAGCAGTCTCGAATACCACTTTCCTGATCAAATAAACCCACAAGTCCCCACACTACTTTGTCATTTGGAAAATGAGGACAGGTCCATCCTTCATAGATGGACAACAAAAACCAATCAGTGGAATACGCCAGCATTTAGGACCATATCAGGCAGGATAATCAAAGTAGTCATACAGTAACGAGCTTTACCCTGGGTTAAAACAAGTCCTATTTCTTGATACAATTTAACTAGCACAGGTCTGCTCGGGCCTCTGCTCCCTCATGAAGGGTCCCAAACTGGAGGAGACCTCCCCCCACACACACACATACACACACACACTGCATGATTTTATTTTGCTAAAGCCAAAACAAGCCACATTTACAAAGGACAAGGAAAGTCATATCTCGTGTGTAAAAGTCCAAATACTGTCAAACAGTAAAGTCACTTCTGGAGTTGACATTCGTAACTAAGAGGAAATGACCCACATTTACTCCATGGCAGAGTGGTCTCTGACATGGACCAGCCATTAGTCTAGGTAAATTTACAAAGAGAAAAATAAGTGAGTTTTAGCAAGGCCACACAGCTAGTAAGGGCTATAACCATGGGTGTATCTTGTCTGTATGCCTGTGCCTGATTGACCATTCCAAGGTTGCTGAGATTCCAGCAGCCTACTTCTCCCTGTCTTCCAGAAGTAAATAGCACTGCCTGTTGGGTTCTATGCACAAGCACTTTAGGCTGTCCTTACAATGTCAGGCACAAGGGTTGTGTGAGAATCATTTCAGATCTAATCAAAGGTAACCCTGGAAGGAGCCTGAAGCAGTTGTCTCCTGAGTTCACAGAACTGAAGGGTAGGGTACACAGTGTCATATGCAGTCACATTGGTGCCTCTGCTAAAGTAAAGATCAGACCTTCCCTAGTGAGTTTATGCCCCTCTACTGACTTAGAAGACGCATGCCACCTAATCAAGTATTGGCAGCTCTGAGTCACTATGCAAGTGTAGCAGACAAGTCTTGACATGCCCCAGGAAATCTTCTGCACTGTATACACATACCATGCACACACATACAGTCACTTGGGGATGACTTGTGCCCATTTGCACACATGTTATAAACACATGTGCAGAGTCTATACCAAATGTAACATTGACTCACCAGTACCCATGTGCACTTAACCATTAAGAGGAACTGGAACCACACGCATCTTCATAGTTTGTTAAGCCACATGTAGTAGCTTTTCCTGTAGCAATATCACTTGGCTCACACTAATGGTCAGACTACATTAAATTATTCCACAATCACACATGCACATGCACACACACACAAATATACATGTACTTGCACTCACACACACACAAAGATACACACATATTTTTACACATGCATGCACACATACAAACAGCCTTTAAGCATGTGGAATAATGCATTCAACTGTTCCTCATTCCTCACCCACCCCTGACCCAGGCCACGAGCTCCAAGGAAGTGAATTCAATCTCTGTCACAGCCAAGGCTACTATTAAAACTGAGTTCTAACCATCCAAGAAATCGGCCACTAGGGCTTAGCCTCTATAGCCCTAGGTTGACTCCAGCAAGCGGTGCTGATCACTTACCCCCACCCCTGTGCCTTCTACTTAGCCTCACTCCCTCCCCACCCCCCAGATCCTTCTGCACACCCCACTGCTCTCCAACAGAAAGGCTGCCTGGAATCACGGGGTATCATGCCCTATGCTGAAATCCAGTTCCATCCTAGAATGCCACACAAACTAAAGATACTTGCAGTGGTCTAGGAGTGTCAGGGAATCATCACTAACAGAGAAGGTCAGCGCAACACAAAGTGGCCAAACTGTCCTTGGAAATATTTCTTGAACAATAACTCTAAATGTCTTGGTTCAACTCTTGCTGCTGTACTGGAACACATGAAACTGGATAATTTATTAACAAAGGAAAGTCATTTCTCACAGTGCAGGGAGCTCAGAGGCATGGTGCCAGTGGCCTTGTGCTAGGTCCTAACACAGCAGAGGGCAAACAGGCACAATAGAGCAAGACTGAATCAGGGTAGCTCAGGAGCTCATCCCCACGGCAATGACCCCCTCCCATGGTAAGGGCACTTGTCACTAAAGCAAGCAAAGACCTCACAGCCTCATCTCTCAAAGCTCCCCCCTTACAACAAAAATTACATGGATTTCATAGGGAATTCAAACCATAGCACTGCATCAGGCCTTGAACTGGTACTATAGAGTTAGCAAGGAACAGGCACAGACATAGATGTGAGTCTCACGTACTATGGGGAGAACAAAGTTGTTTTAAAAGCACAAATAAGCAGGGTAGGGTGGTGCATGCCTGCAATCTCAATACAGAGGAGGCTGAGGCATAAGAATCCTAAGTTCAAGGTCAGCCTGGGCTACATAGAAAAAGACTCTGGGGCTGAGTATGCTGAGTATGGTGACAGGAGGAGAGAAATGGGGGCAGGCAACAGGAAGAAAGAGAGAGCATATCTACAACAACAACAATTAGAAGACAATACCGTGTTAAAGATGAGTAATACCAAGGGTCAGGAAAGGCAATTAGAGACCCACAGAAAAGCTGGGGGTGTGGCTTATGCAAACCACCTCAGTGCACAGGAGACTGAAGCAGGGGCATCGCTGCTAATTCAAGGGCAAGTTAGGCTACAGAGTGAAGCTTTGACTCAGAAAAGTGGCACAAAAACACCAATAGACCCGATTCTAGGACTAAGAAACTCTACAGAAGACAGAAACCCAGTGCTGGAAATTGTACCCCGTATAAAGCAGACCGATAGCACCGAGCTCACGTGGCTGGGGAGAGGATTTTAAAGAGGCAATGCAGGAGAAGACTCACTGTGAGGATTGGGCAATGTGTGTGCTGTGTGTTGTTGGCTCTTTTACCGTGATCAGTCCTACAGAGAAATTAATAAGGCCTTCAAGGAAAAAATGGTAACAGGCTTGAGACCTGAAGATGAGCAAGGATTAAAGAGAAGAAGAGGCCGTGTGAGCATGTGCAAAAGCCCTGTGGCAGAAGGAAGCATCCCAGCAACTGGAGAGCTCAAATGCTTAGGGGACAGTCAAGTGGCAGCTTTTTAGTGCGAGACCAGCGGGGATGATGGGAATCTGCCTATGGAAGGCCCTGAAAGGGGTGTTAAGAGGCTAGGCGACCTCAGTGCATGCAGAAGGCCACTGTAGCATTATAGGGACTCTGAAGCCAAGTTTCATCTTTCTGGAGAAGAGAGTGACTTACTGACATGCCCATCCATGTAGGACACAGAAGAGGGAAACTGGTGGCTCCTGCCACGTGTTTAGCCATTCCTGAACTATGAGAGCATCCATCTTAATACTGTGGTTACCAGAGACAGAAACATAATTCATAAAACTAAAGCCAAATAGTGTGTTGGGTCCTATAACTGGGGGACTGTCCTAAGGGGTAGAGTAGGAGAGTCACTGGAACTGGAGTGACACTGTCATCAGGGCCTCATCTGGCTCTCTGGCTTTTGGCTTGCCTGTCATGTCTCAGTGGTGTCACTAGGTAGGCTGCCTCCCCTTAAAGGGGACTATTAGTCATGGTTTTCTTGAGGAACAAAATAGAATGAAGATATTTCACTCTGATGGTTTAAATGATAATGGCCCCCATAGGCTCATAAATACAATGAAGATGTGTGGCAAGGTGGCCTTATTAGATCAGCTTATATGAGTCAGGCTGGGATGCCCAATAATGCCTGGCTGCATGCTGGAGAGCTTATGAACATGATATAGGCTTTGTTTTAAGTCTGAATGGCTACCTACTCCCAAACTGACACTGAAGGTCATTAGGACTCCTGAAGAGCCATGGGTCTCCAGTCCATGCTGGAAGGCTGAGGAATCTGGATCCCAATATCAGTGAAGGATAGGGGCAGCAGTGGGGGCAGCAACAGGGTAGATACACTCACAGGCAGAAATAGAAAGCAGGCAATACCTTCACAAACCCACCCAGAAGCAACACACACACACACACACACACACACACACACACACTCACTCACTCACTCACTCAGGTATCTTTCCTCTCAAACAAACAAGATATCTTTCTCTGACTCTTCTCTCCTCCTATCTGTTCTCCTTGGGTATCTGTGGTGGTTCCTATTGTAACACTCTTCAAAATGCAGTTCACAGACAGGTGTGGCCACAGACTCATTATGATCTATGACAGCTCAGGGCAGAAACTGAGAACAAATCATTTAAAAGCCTTAACAACATTCTGATAGACTGACAGTACAGCCATCGGCTCTAACAATAAAAAGCAGGCCTATATTTTGTATACCAATTAGTAGACAAAAAATAGTTATGCATGTGGAGAGGGTATAGTGTGACAGTTTGATGCATGAATACAATTTGTAATGATCTAATCGGGATAATTAACGTTTCTAGTCATTGATTTTGATTCTAGTTTATCAAAGCATCAGTCTACAATAAACTGAAAATTAACATGCATACTGTCCTAGTTTGCTTTCTGTTGCTGTGATGAAAATCATCCTGGGGAAGAAAGGATTTATTTTAGCTTATACTTTATACTCCATCATCAAGAGAAGCCAGGACAGGAACTGAAAGCAAGAACTCCAGGCAGGCACTAAAGCGGAAGCCACAAAGGAACACCGTTTGCCATGTCACTCCCTCTGGCTTGTTCTGCTACCTTTCTTCTATAGCCCAGGCCCTCCTGCCCAGAGATGGCATTGCCCATAGTGGTCTCAGACCTTCTACAGCAATCAGCAATCAAGGTGAATTCGCCTAGAGTCTAATCTGGAAGACAATTCCTTAGCTGAGATTCCTTTTTTCCCAGGAATGTCCAGCTTTGTATCAAGTTCATAAAAAGTGGCCATGACACATGCACACAGAGAGAAGAGGGGAATTGGTCCTTTCATATTAGTGGCTGGAGAAACACTGTCTTGTAGATCCCTATAGTGAGTTACTCAAGGGCAAGGAAGGGAACAGAAGTGGATAAATGTGGGGGTATCGGACTCCAAAGCCCCCCAGAATTGGTGTACTACTCACTCTCTAAGACTGACAAACGTGTGATTTATTTAAAGCACTCTCTGAAGCCTTTGTGTGTAACCTTAAAGTCTGAAAAGAACCAGGCTATGCCTCAAGACCTGGGCCCTCATGTTCATCTTCCAAGAATTCTTCTTAACATTCAGTGGTAGTCACGAAATTTTGGTTGAAAATACATGTTATCTGGTGCCATCCTTGTTCCCACAACACCTGAAAGAAACAGCTTACAGGAGGAAATAGTTATTTTGTGTCATGGCTTCAGAGGGTTTTAGATGACCACCAGGAGGAGAACATAGCAAATAGCTCATGCGACCAAGGGCACAGGACAGAGGCTACTCACATCACGGTGGAAAAGGAAACAGAAAGAACATTAAGAATCATGGGCTGGTTATAATAATTTCCAAAGGCCCCCTCATGATCTCCTCCTTCCAGCTATATCCCAGCCCCAACAGGACCTACAATCTACCAAAATAGGGCCAAGGCCAGGGAAGAAGCATTCAAATCAGGAGCCTATTGGGGACATTTCAGATTCAAACCATGGAATCTAGATTGGCTCTTCTGTCAGTTGTCTGTTTCTGAATAATCAACCCCCTCAACCTTGGCTTAAAATAACTTCTCTCTTGTATGTGGAGAATGTTCTCCCTTGGGGTCCCTCAAGCACTTATAGCTTCATGGTACCAAGGGTTATTGTCAGCTGAAGATGAATGTGGACATCCAAAATGGCATCTTCACTGCCTTGTTTGGTACTTCAGTCAGGATGACTGAAATCAGTGAAGATCAGTGGGGCATCTCTCTCCACATGGCCTCTCCAGTTTGTTAGCTTGGACTTCATCACAGCATGTCATCTTGATATAAATATATGCCTTGCCTATTAGCTGCATAGGAATTCTATGTTCCCCTAATCAAGGTACATGTTCCTAAAAATGTTAAGTAGAACGAGATGGTTCTTATAGGCTATCTAAGCCCCCATGTGACATGGTTCTTCCAGACCCTATTGGTTGAAGCAATAATGAGGCCAGTCCTTCCATCCCTTAGTGCTGAAGTAACAAATAATTTAAAGCCATTATTATCTGCCACTGTGTCACTGGCAGTTTCAGGGTTCTTAACTGGTAGAGATCTTATAGGGGTCATCAGCCCCTTGCTATACATTCAGCTTGCTGAGCTCAGCACTTTACATCTAATATCTCATTTAATCTTAACAACGGTCACCCGAGTAAAACGGAAGCTGAAGTACCCAGTGCTTATGTGGCTTGCCCAAGATCTCACAATTAATGAGCATCAGAAATAGGATACAAAGGGATACCCAGGGGAGGCCCCACCTACTCAGAGGAGAAAGGGAGGGGAAGGGGAAAGGATTGTGGGAGGGGGTAATCAGGAGGGGGCAGTGAGCATGATGTAAAGTGAATAATAAATAAATAAATAAATAAATAAATAAATGAATGAATGAATGAAAGAAATAGGACACAAAGCCAAGCCAAGCCTAGTCACACACCCCAAGTGTGGCTTGATCCACCCTTGTCTTCTCCCACTAGGGGGCTCACCTGGAAAGTCTAGTTTCCCATTCTGAAGCCAATTGGCCAATATCTCCTCCATGATTTTTTTTTTTCTTTAAAGTAAAGCCCTGCCCGGTTAGTTGGGAATGGCCTAGTGGCTCAGGGACTGCAAGTCATAATTCTGCAGGAGCCTCTCAGTTCTGGCCAGGGTGCACAAGTAATTCAATTGAATCCACTATTTGGCTCAGTTTCTTTCCCAAGTAGATTGGGCTCTAAGCAATCCATTCTTCAGCCACTAATACATCAGCTGGGAGCTCTGAGCCATGATGGACGAGCTGGGCCATCAGCAGGGTCCAGGATGGATGGGTGTCATTCATCACTGTGGGGAGGCAAAGGAGCCATGAGTTACTCAGACTATGGCACCTCCCACCCCCACTGGGGCCAGAGCCAGAGGCTGGGGAGGCAGGGAGAGCTAAACAGACTTTTCTGGGAGACACGCCAACAGCCACGGGAATATTCTGTCTGAGCCACTCCACAGTAACGAGATGTTTAATAAGGTTTGTTGCTGGGACATGGAGCTTAGGAGGGAAGAAGGCTGTCATAGATAAGCTTGTGAGCTTTGGAAAATCACACTTGCCCGAGAAGACTTCTGTTTGGCTCTTCCTTGCCGTCAAGGTCATATATGGCATTGACCTCTAAGCACCTCCATTTCCTCATCTCTTCCCAGGTATACGCTGTCTCATTTTTCAGCCCTTTGCAGTTAGGCAGGGTCTTGTGGGAAGGTCTGCTTAATGTAACACATTGGCATGTACTAACTTTCCCCTCTGCCTATGGCTGGGAAAAGGCTTCCTTGATATTCTCTAGCATCTCTCTTCCTGACACACTGCCAAAAGGCCTGATGTTCAGATAGCAGAACTACAGAATTCAAAGAGCCTTGTTGGTTAAGTGACTAGAAGACATGCCATAAGGGTGGCACAGACCCACAGCTGCCATTAACTCGGCCATAAACCTTTGCTAGGCTGAGCCATGGAGGAGGAAGGTTGTCACTGCAGCACAACCTAGCCTAACCTGACTAACACTCTATAGGAGAGGTTACTATTCTAGGCTTTGTAAGCCAGACATTGTCATAGTCTTCATTTGGTTAACAATCCTTAAAAAGGGGACAAAGGGGGCCTTGGATTATAGCTCATTGGTAGAGCATTGGTTTGCATAGAGTACACAAGGTTTGATCTCCAGAAGAGAAAAAAACCAGAAAGACAGAGGGGGATGGGGTAAGAAAACAGTTAGCGCACAGACTTCACAAGTAATCCATAGGACTTCTCAACGCCTCCTCTAAAATAATAAACGTTTGTTAAAAAAAAATTAATTGAGATGATAAACACAAACATATTTTAAGTGTTCACTGCTACTTTTTAAAGGGATGTTAGTAATTGTATATAAATATAAAATATGTACAGCAGGCACTGTTGCAGACATTGACGACTATGCAGGGAACTAAAACCACCGTGAACTGCAGTTTAGAAGGGGGTGAGGTCATAAGAGTGGAGGGGGAGGTGAAAGTGGAAGTGAACGTTGAGAAGGACGGAGCGGTGGAGAGGAGGTTGGGGGAGGTGGTAATAAAAGCAGAAGTTTGGAAGGGGTAGAGGTGAGGTAGGAGTAGCTGCAGAAGGAAGGTGGTGGAGATGGCTGCGGTCACGGTGGACATGGTTATGGCAGACTGGTTGTGGTAGCAGAGGTGGTGTTTATACCCTTCACCCTCATACAGCCCAGAGCGACCTTGCTCATCTCAGTGTGGATCCCATCGGAGACCTCGGGAAGAATGGTGTGTATGTTAAGCTAAGGTCAGCCTTGGAATTCTGGAGCAATTCACAAATGGTATTTATTGGAGGACTCGTATGTGCCAGAAGTGATCCCGTACAATCTGATGACTGTATGAACCAAGGGTTGCATCTTCCCAGATGAGGAAACTTAAGCTCACAAGAGGTGAGACACTTGCACGCAGCTATAGCTTAGCGAGTGGTGCCCCAGCATTAGAATCCAGGGAGTCCAGAGTCAGTGTGTTTGCCAGTCCCATCACACCATCTTCTCACAAAAAGAACCCAAAGTATACAGTCAAAATTCCTGCCCCAGGGAGGCTGGATGGTCTAACCATTACACATTTTTTAATGCTTGAGGATTTTGATAAGGATGACATGGAACCTCTAGATTACATTTAAATAGTGGTGAGTCTACCAGTCTGGGAACGTGGAAAGTCCTCCTGGGTTTTTGTGTCTCTAATTTCTTTCTTTGCTGTTTCAATTACCTATTTGTTTAAGTTTATACCATAGTATTTGATTCTTTGTGATGTTTCATCATAAGTGACATTATATTCTTAATTGTCCTTTTACATAGCTAGTTGTTAGTACATAGAGATGTGATTGGTTTCTGTGTCTTTGTTTTGTATCCTGACTTGTAATGGCCTTGCTAGTTAGATTTTACAGGCTTCTGAAGCAACCTTTGGGTTTCCCCCACAGAAAGTTATGTCATCTTCAAATGTAGATCATTTGACTCCTCTCTTGCTCACTCCCATGCTCTTTGTTTCTCTTGTTCAACTGTGCTGGCTACCAGCTCCAGGAGTATCTTGAGAACTGTTGGGAACCGCCAATGTAATGATTTATGTATGCTTGGCCCAGGGAGTGGCACTATTAGAAGGTGTGGCCCTGCTGGAGTAGGTGTGTCACTGTGGGCGTGGGCTTTAAGATCCTCATCCCAGCTGCCTGGAAGTCAGCATTTGCTAGCAGCCTTCAGATGAAGATGCAGAACTCTCAGCTCCTCCTGCACTGTGCCTGCATGGACCCTGCCATGTTCCTGCCTTGATGATAATGGATTGAACCTCGGAACTTGTAAGCCAGCCCCAATTAAATATTGTCCTTATAAGCGTTGCCTTGGTCATGGTGTCTGTTCACAGCAGTAAAACCCTAACTAAGGACAGCCACCTTGCTCTCATCTCAGACCTTACAGGGATATGCTTCGGTTCTTGTCCAACATGAGTGATATGAATTATGATTTTGTCATACATGGCCTTTATAATTTGAGCATAAATAAGAAAAGCAATAGAAAAAACATCAAAACTAAGAATTATTTTTAAAGGTAAACAAAACTGAGGACATATCTAGAGTAATAAAAAAGAGAGAGAAACGCAACTAAGACTCAGATAAAATTCTTAATAAAAGAAGTGTTGTCATCCAATGGCACACACAGAAAAGTCTGGGTGGCTGGCTGCCAGCAAGTGAGATAATGCAAAAGAAACTGGCATGTAGCATACCACACCATGCTTGGATCATAACGAAGCAGAATCCAGAATCTATAGCAGACTGATAGATAACTACTAGGAATCGAGGCCAGGCATGGTGGTTGCACACCTTTAGTCCCAGCACTTGGGAGGCAGAGGCAGGAGGATCTCTGTGAGTTCAAGGGAAGCCTGGTCCACGAGTAAGTTCCAGGACAGCCAAAGCTACAGAATGAGAGCCTGTCTTTTTTAAAAAATAAATAAATAAATAAATAAATAAATAAATAAATTAGATTTCAAATCATTAATTAAGAAACCTCAAAAGTTGGTCATGGTGGGTCATACCTCTCATCCCAGCACTTGCTAGGTAGAGGCAGGAGGGTTGGGATCAAAAACCAGCCTTCCATATGCAACAAGTGTAAGGCTAGCCTGGGATAAGAGAGGAAGAGAGAGAGGAAGAGAAAGGAAAGAAGAGACAGAGAAAGAGAGAGAGAGAGAGCGAGAGAGAGAGAGAGAGAGCTAGGTAAACTGGAAATCACCTTGGAACTTCTGTTGGTACCTACAATGACCTTTCTTGTTCTCCATGACTGTCTCCTTGAAGTGGGGAATGTGTGGTGCATGGTGAGCAAAGCTCCTCACAGCGTAGTGGCCACAGCAGAGAGTGGGGATCTGCAACCAACAAGCCCTTCCAGGATGTTCCCCACAGTAACTACTTCTTCCAGCTAGGCCCCCTCTCTCCACAGTTAGTAAGTTACAAACATCCCTTTGGGTTAATCTCCTAGTGCTATCAGACCCCTCACAATGTAATCACCTCTCAGGGCTCCATCTCTGGATACAGTTGGATGGAAGATCAAACCTTAGATCTATGGGCTTAAGGGAACATTTCATAACCACGAGGCTACTGTCTGTGTACAACAAGCTCAGCACGCACCTGCCATGTAACAGAAGCTCAGTAAATATTTCTTGGCTTCCTGAGCCACAGCAAAGAAACCTTCCAACAGGGTCTGCAAGCTCTCCATACCTGCCCCAACTAGCCTTGCCTGACCATGTCCACTGCCCACTGAACCCCACGGTCCCATCCCACACAGCCTCACCTGGCCACTAACACTTTACAATTATACCCTTCACACATAACTCCTGAGCTCCAAAGCAAAGAAAGTGTCCACTGTGCCCCATGTCCTTGGGCATAGGACAGTGCTCTGCACCTGGCAGGTGCACAGAAAAGGCTGATGACCAGGCAAAACTCCACTTGGAAGTTTTATCACAAGCAAGGTACAGGACCCAGCAGAATCCAGCTGAATTCATCTCAAAGTCATGGGAAGGATCTTTGATATATCAAGGAAAATATTAGGGCTACAGAAGATAAATAATGTATTGATTTTCTAAGAAAGGGAAAGGCTCAAATTCAATCCCAAGAAATATGCCAGATCTTATCTTATTAACTGGTCAGTTGGCAACTAATTTTTGTTGTTGTTGGTGGTGGTGGTGGTGGTAGTGGTGGTGGTGGTGGTTTTTTTGAAAAAAAAAAAAAAAAACCAGCGTTTGGCAAGTTCTAGTGCATGTCCCCAGATGTCAGGTGAACCTATTCTAACTTCCTTTTTGGTGAGGTCCCTATGCTCAGAACTGATATTGTCTATAGTTTATACAAGTGTTTATTCTATAGCTATTTCTACATGGGTCACCTTCTGCAGGCTCTGTGCTTACACAGTGGATGTGACATGGGCAATTAGTATATCCCTAGGGTTTCTGGATGATGTGTGCAGCACAGACGGCCCACAGCTAAGTGACATGTCTGGTATGGTGGTGACTGCACTAAGGAAAAATAGAGGGTAGTGGAAGAGAACATACAGACAAAATATGAACTCTAAGCAGCTAGCTAGAGAAGGCATCAAGAGGGGACATCTTGAGAAAGGCTGCAGAGGTTTAAAGAGTCAACCACCAGATCAATAAAGTTGAGACTACCAGGCTAAGGAAGTGATGCGTATTCAGAGCCAAGGTATGTGCCTGCCTGGTAACTGTGGAAGGGACAGCAGGCCTTGTAGCTGATGCAAAGAGAATGAGGGGGAAAGAAGATGCAGTAGGAGGCAAGGAAGGAGGAGACAGTGCAGGAAGGGCTTTAATCAAATAGTGCTGCTCACAACTTCCAACGAGCCCAGCCATGGAAGAGTAGTTAAATAAATGGTAATGTTCTCCCAGGGTGGAATACTAGACAGCAAAGAAGATGAATGATATTTGCACCACTGTGACAAAATGTATGGCCCTCACAAATAATGAATGAAAAGAAGCCAGAAACAAGGTGTATGGTTGCATTTATATAAAGTTTTTTTAAATGGACAAGATTAATCTATGCTGTTAATGCCAAGGTAGTGGGGGATTTCATATGAGTGAACTTCATACCATCTTAGAAGTTTTGCATCAAATACAGTTTTATTGGTTTGGGGCAAGTCAAGACACAACCCTGAAGTAAACATGGTTGCAAGTAGAGTCTGTATTGCAAGTGACTGAAGAACAGTGACCCAGCATAACTCGTGTTTCCATTTCTGCAAAAAAATAATCCTGTGTTTTACAAGAGAGTCAACAGGACTCTGAAGTCCTTCCTAAGCAGGGGCATATTGTCATACCATGCATTCCCTGATCCCTCAAGTGTGTCATTACCATCACCAGAAATCCAACTGCATTGAGGTCAGTTTGACTGTTTCAGAGGTGTTCCCGCTCAACCTTTGATAAAGAAGGACTCTCTGCCCAAATAGTTATGAGAAGATGGTAAGAACTGAGCCCAAGGCCACCTGAAGAAGCTTGTGCATTCTCCATCACTTCCTTGTCAAAGTTCCATCAGCAAAGTTCCATCAGCTAAGTATGATGAGAGTCCTTTTCTGGCAGACCCCTGTACTTCAGACCCTCACCACAACAGGGATTATTCCCATAAAAACAAGGTTTGGCAGAACATCTGTAAGGTGCCCTAGCCTACTACAATGTTGGTAGGGTTGACCCTACCTTCTGTCTTAGTTGCTTATCTCATTGCTGTGGCCAAATACTTGACAGAAAGAGACTTGTGGTCTAAAGGGACACAATCTATCATGATAGAGAATACATGGCAGTGGCCTCACAGTTTGAGATGGTCCACAGTGGTAGTAGTCCATTGTGATGGGAAGGCATGGCTATTGGATGTCTAGTCCATCCTAGAAGTAGGATGTCCAGCCTACCATCTGGAACCAAAGAGAGAGAAAAACATAAGCGCCCAGCTTAATTCTCTTGATTCAGTTTGGGACCCCAGCCCATGGGATGACACCATCCACAATTTAAGTTCTGTTTCCCACCTCAATTAACTCAATTTAGAAAGTCCCTCAGGATGTGCCTAAAGGTTTGCATCCTAGATGACTTCAGGGCCTGTCAAGTCGACAGTCAAGATTAAACTACATCTACCTGAGAAGCCAGTCACTTGAGAGGAGAGTCACACTACGTATGTTTGCCATGGGGAGGATTCCTACGACTCACATTATTCCAAAGGTGAAGAATCACAACCTACAGAGCCACCCTACCTCCACTCCCCATCCCAGTCCAGCCACTCTGGCACCTCAGCATGTGGTCACCATCACAAAGTAGCCCAGAGGAGGCTGCCCTGCACCCACCTGATTTTTCTTTAAAATCCACTCCTACTTTCCCATCTCAACTCTAGGGCATTTCTAAAGCTTGGGGAAGCTTTTCCACATAGGTTGCTTTTGACCATGCTTTCCCAGCTATGCATTCGAAAAGGAAACCCCAAGACCCCTCAGGACATACCCTGGACACCAGGGTTTAAGTTCAAGGCTACGCTCTGTGACAGTAGGCTGCTGTTGTGCCATTTTCTGCATGTGAAGTTTTTTTAAAAAAAAATCCTAACAAAGGCTCGCTTCTGCAGTGGCGCATGCTGAGGCCTCACAATGCTTGCTGTCGGAGAGGGCTGATTACCCAACTCCATTTATCAAAGTGTCACTTCTCTGACAGGCCCTAATAAATATCCTGCCAGAGACCCCGCACCTGGCAGCCGCGCCACTCGGCAACACGCCGCTAACCTAATTTGCTAATTGCTGCTTTCCCCATTAATTTTAGTCCTGTCTTGTTTGGTGTTGACATGGAGGGAAAAGGAATAGGGTGGGAAAAAACAGACAAGAAAGAAAATATCTCGGGGTCCCCCAACATCCACCCCACCTTTCACCCGTCCTCCCCCACCCTCACACCTGAATATCAACTTTTTCTCTCTTCCTACACTGTGGCCCAGGGGAGAGGAAGCATCCAAAGGTGCAGGGGTCATATTTCCCAAACCAAAAACCCAGACAGGTGTCTGTTAATGGAATAGAATGCTTGAAAATGGGATCGGTCATGGTTAATGTAGATAAAGAACTTCATCAGCCTAGTCAATACTGTTGATGTAAGGTTAAGGAAGACAGCGAGGGCATGAAGGGGTTAACAAGGACAGTGCACCAATCCTCATCAACGGCCATATCCCTGTGCTCTCAGGTCTCTCCTTCCAATCCCCCCAGCATCTTCTCTCCTTTGGTCTCACACTAATCAATGATGTCCAACATAGAACCAGAGTCCGCCTGAGAAAAGACTTTACATGCAGGACTGCCATTCGCTGCTCCTTAGCTCCTCCCCCAAGGACTCAAATGATGGACAGTTTCACTGAGTATTGTTTGGTTATAGATCCTTAAGTTGAGTTCATTGAATTCAAAGACCTGTTGATGGGAAGTCAGGAGCAAAAAAGGATTATCCAATACGAAGAAGAATAAAGATGTAATTGCTTTCTCTGAGATGACAGAAGTTTCTATCTTGACATGGTGAACGGCTATTTCAGTCTCAAGGGATCCACCGATGACCACTTTCAATACCGTGGTAGATGGAAACCTTGGGAACTTAGCATTGGTTCCACAATGAACAGCGTAAAAGACCCCAGGATCTGCTTGGCTCGAGTACTTCCTTACTCACGATTTCATGCTGAACAGACCACACCAAACAGGCTACTGTAATGTTAGCAGTCTCTACTCTTCAGTATGACCAAGATAAAGCTGACTATAGAAACCAAAACCCCTCGATGTAACATCAGGCCAAGATAGCCACCCAACAGCCTAAGGACATTTTGTGGCCCCAAACTACACAGGATTGTATTGAGTGTAGATGGCATTGCCATAGCCTGGCCTGTTTCTCATATCATCTGAGGCGCTCTTTCTAAAACACTGATGTATCACAGAGACAAGGGCATTTATTTCTGGTTTTGTTTTTTTTTCCCACACCACTGGTAAATAGTCCTGTACCTGTATCTATGTGCATTTGTCTAGTTAAGACCCTAGGGTGGATGCTGGAGTTAGAAGCATCAATTTATGCTTGAGAAGGGCAGGAAAGCCAGGAGGCACCATTTTAACTGACATGTGAATTTCAAACATAAATAAGCTCTCCTGAACTGTGAAAAGAGTTCAAAAAATCTCCATGTAGCTCTCGTGTTGTGAGAGTTTACATCCCTCCTATCTCAAATTAATCAGGTTTTTTTTTATTATTATTATTTTTAATCACTATCAGTCCCAACAAATGAGTTATTTTATTTGCACTTCTTAGATTATTTGTGAAATTCATTTTTTGTTTGTAGGACATTCAGACTGTGTGTTTTTTAAAAATCTTTCCTCAGTCTTTAGACATTTTTATATCAGAGTGTTCGTCCTTTTGTAATTAATTTAAAGGAGCCTTATATAGGTTAGGAATGACACTTCTTCACTATGGGCATATGTTTTATGTATTCTCCCTACCATGACCATTGTATTGCTTCTTTCTCTACAGTACATAACAAAGAGATGCATGGGGACCGTCCCATAGTGGGTCTGGATTACTACAGAGATTCACAGCTGATCAAGGTTCTGAGAACAAGTATTATTGAATATTCATCCCTAAATGGAACATCACTATCATTCCCTCCAAAGTTCAGACAGTTGGGTGGGGCATTGCAGAGCACTGTTTCCTAGGCATAGCCACTGTGGCTTTGTGTTCTGCCTCACCACTGGGGTGTGGGAAAGGCCGCTTGGGCAGGCAGAATGCCTAGAAGGAAGACAGCATTTACCCTGTGCCACTGTCCCGTGCTGGACTCAGGGGAATGGCCAAACTACCATGCAGAGAGTGGGAAAATGCAGCCTCAGTGATGAACTGAGGCCTGAAGCACAGTGGAGCTGATCCTATTGGCAGGGGCCTGGGTGATCTAGCCCTGAGGGCATGAGCATGGGAGAGCTAGCCTCACCACTTGTCTGCCCCTTGGTGACATGCATAGGGGAGAGATGCTCCCACTTTACCACCTATGAAAGGCAGGAGAGCTGGTCTTGTCCCTTACCTCCTTACCAGCTGCAGCACTCCCAAGAATGGAGCCCTGTACCTCGCCTGGGCGGCACAGTAGAGCTGATTCTGGGGGCACAGGCACAGGCACAGGCAAGCTGGCCCGGAGATCATGAGTATGGGATTACTGGTCCTGTCTCTTTTCTACATGGTCTCCATGACACAGGGCAACAATAGGATATCCAAGAGGACTCTCAGTAAGGCCTCAGTATTGGTAGAGGAGCAGAAGTCAGAGGCCTCGTTCCAGACCAAGTCTTTGCATGGAACATTTACAAAGCAGTGTGGACAAAAGAGTGTACTGTGGGACACACTGACACCCTACAGCTTCTACAGCAAGATTATTTTCTCTGTTGTGTGGGGATGGGGGAACGAGTGGATTTGGGGTGCATGATGTGAAACTCATGAAGAACCAATGAAACTCTTCAAAGAACGGAGAAAATTTCCATAAACATAATACTTTTAAAAATAAAAGTAAACCTTAAAACGCACACATACATACAGAGAGAGGGGGGAAGGGAGAAATTAGGAAAGGGAGGTACTCACAAAGCCTCATCCCTTCCTAACGATCTAAGGCAACTGACCATTGTTGAAGAAGACAGGCCTTCTCTTCAGTGATATAGCCACTGGTTAGTCACCTATATATACTCTTGCAAAGAATCCCTCAAACATGTTCTGTAAGAAACCTAAATGTAACTGATTGATCCACCAAAAAATAAAGGAAGCAACAAAGAAGGTTAGTGCCAATGGGTGATACATAATCAAGATCTATTATATACTTATATAAAAATGTATCATCTTCTATCTACATAGTGAGCTCTTGGTGGCAGTGAATATCATAGTCTCCCTCAGACTTTCTACTGCTGGCCAGGAGCAGGAGGGTCAGGGAGACCACAGGTGTGTTCTATCAGGGTCATCCTCTTGAAATGCAGAGCAGGGTGGAGACAGCCCAATAAGGATCTGAAGGGTTCACCAAGAGATGGCCACATTCACTGTTATGTGCCCGGAATTTGTAGGTACTTACTTAACATTTCCCAGATTACTGAGATCCAATTGATTATCAAGAAGAATGACATTGCAAGTTCATAGGCAAGTTCAGCCCCACTTCATTCTATTAACTTCTACCTAATGCAGAGTTGTGACCTCTCTTCCTTCTGGCTGCCTTTTGTTAGTACTGCCCCTTTAAAGTGTGGAGTTCAGATGGGGTCTGACTGCACAAATTAACAGCATTCTCCATATAACCTCTGTTAGTACAGCCTAAAACCCCAAACCACATATTGGGAACATACCACACTGTCTCCTTCCTATGAGACAAAACTTCTACATATGAGCATATGGGCTACTGTATATATAATATAAAATGAGTTCTAGAACATAGGTGTGCTTTGTACTTGGTCTCACTACTAAGAGCAGTATCTGAACTAAACTTAGATCACGACTGGCAAACACTAAGCATGTACTATTCCAGAGCAGACATTATTAATCGATATGACTGCTCATTCTTGCTACAACTCTGAATCCTTCTCAATAGTGCTTTAGGCACTCACTACCAGTCTGTTAGTGATGTCAGATAAAACAACCTATTGACTATTCTGTGCTAGGTGTACCTTAGATTTGGGAAGTGATTAATAGAAGCAGAAACCCAAGTGCCTAATGGAGAAAACATGTTTCTATGGTGTGAATAGCCACCAGATATCTAATAGACTCTTTATGAGGTGTCCTAGTCAGCTTTAACTATCAAGTTGACACAGCCTAGAGTCATCCGAGAAGGGAGTCTCAGATGAGGTATTTCTCAGACCAGATTTGCCTGTGGAAGAGTGTCTTGATTGTTTACTGATGTGGAGAGCCCAGCCCACTGTGGGCGCTACTATTCCCTTGGCAAATGGGATTGAGCTGTTTTAAAAAGCTAGCTACTAATGTGTCTGAAAGTAAGCCAGAGGGAAATACAGCAAGCAGCATTCTTCTCATGGTTTCTGCTTCAAGTTCCTACTCAGGTTCCTGCCTTGACTTCCCTCAGTGATGAATTGTGACCTGAAGTGTAAGCCAAATAAACTCTTTCCTCCCCTAAGTTCCTTTTGGTTATAGAGTTTGGCACAGCAACAGAATGAAACAGGAACATGAAGGTTAAGTAAGAATGTCAATGAAATACAAGGCATGGTGCCAGGCTTATGGTAAGTCCTTAACCTGCTGCTGGCTACAAAGTTAGCTGTCTAGTCAATAAGCAAAGGTATTCTTTCTGAGGGATGAGGAAGGTAAGCTACACCCACAGGGCCTAGCTGGACAGAGTTGGAGAAGTTCCCCATCAAAATAACCCCACAGCTCACAGGCTAGGACAACGTCAGGATATAGATTAAGAAGGTAGAAAGAATTTGAGGCAAAGTCTTCAGCTGGCACCTAGTACAAACTGTGTGACCAGACACTCATTGCCCCTGTGTGAGCTTCATGCAACAGCCTGTTCCCTTTTCCATGCTTCCCCAGAGAGAAGTAGCTATACAAACTGACTGAGGGGCTCTGCCTCAGTTTCTCTGCCTGGAGCCCAGCATATCTGTCAGGGACCAGACTGTTGGCTTTCTTGTGGTTGCATGGATTTTATCACCAGATCTTCAGTACTGCAAATATGAGTCATTCAGTTACTCTAGAATATTCTAGTAGTTGTGTTTTAAGGGGGTTTTAAAGGGTAAAGTTAATTTGAATAATACATTTCATTTAGGCCAATATGCTCAATCTTACTTTAACTTTTTTTCCTTTAAAAATTGTGTGTATTATGTGTGTAGGTGCATGTCAGTGAGATTATTGGTAGACAACTCAGGCAAGGGTTGAGAACCTACTGGAAATACCCAAGACTCCATGCACCCAAATGGCCCCAGATATGGCCTCAGCTGGCCCTATATCCCTCAGAAGGGACATGTTGCCCATACCCCAGCCATTAAACTCTGCTGAGATTCTTTTAGATGGCTACAGTTGAACAAAATATTGCCCTGTTCCCAACTCGGTTAAAAGGGCCTAGTAAAGAATAATGGCAAGGATGCTCACAGCCAGAAGCTGCTCCTCATGGCCCTTTAAGTGAGATTTACAGCCAGCATTTAGCAGTGGCCCTGGAACACTTGCTGGCACCGATCGGTGGGAAGCATGTGTGAGGCATCTCCCTGGGCCCACAGGCAGGCCATCTTTCATCCCAGGCAGTAAAGGCTGTCTCTAGCTCTGTGCTCTCAGAGTCCCAGGCTCTATAACCAGGGTGCTTAATCCCTATGTCTAGATGTCCTAGGAATCTTCACAGATAAATTTTCAAGTAGATAAAGGAAAACATCGTTTGGGGATAAAGTACTAATTATCCAGATTACTCCTAGAAATAATCTCTGATCCTATAACTGGGCATTAGATGGGGGTGGATCAGCACCACGGACAGAGGCAGCTGCAAGTCATCACATCCTTCCTGCCAAGCGGTTTTTTTTTTTTTTTTTGAATACAAGTACATGCACCTTGGTTAGGTCCAGAAGGTTCTAGGAATCTAGTTATTGATTTACGGTCGGTGGCAAAGATGGAAAATTAGAGGTTTGGGGCCAGAAGAAGTAAAACCTCAGAGTGAAGAAATGGGGTCAAGGAAGGAGGGTGTGAAAGAGTGCTCTGGCCCCAACAGGGCTGGCTGGCAAAGGGGAAGAAAAAAGCACGGACTTTGGTTCTTAAAACTAAGAAGTAAATCATCTCAGTGCTTATATTTTCTGAGCATTTTAAATCCATTTGCTCATGTGATCCTCAGAACTCTACAAGAGGAAATTAAAACTACTGCTATACTCTATAAAATACAACCAAGGCTCAGAGAGAAAAGCAAATCAGCTGGCCACCATACTATCAAGACACAGTGGTGCCAAAGAACAGGCATTTGCTGCCATCTGCATGACCAAGGCTCATCACTTCCTGGGTCCTAGTGATACTTCCCACAGAAAACTTAGAGAGTCTGACATCATCACTCCCTAAAAGGAGACAAAAATATCCATCAACAAAATACCTCAAAGGAGAAAAGGGGCCTGTGAATAGTGAGCTAGACAAAACTAATAGAATTATAACCAGAGAAAGGCAGAAGTTGAGCATTTAATGTATACCAGATTCTTCCTAAACTGGGGACACAAGGGTGGCATTTTAAATGACAGTTTTCCACTTCATCAAATTAATCAAATCTGCTTCATTTACCCCTCCTGAACTCTTGACAGACATCACTAATCAATCCCAGCATTCTTTCTACAAGTTTGGCCTTTTCAAGAGGCTGACTCCAAACAGGTAAAAGTAGCATGTAGAGTAAAAACTAGGCCAACCCAAATCTAAATTTTGAGGGTTTATGGGTAACTATGTAGTGTCCCTCTTTCAGAAGAGAAGTGATTCAAGCCACAAGAACACCATGCCAATGAGACTCTGCAAAGACCAGGTCTGCTATTTCAAGTCCTTCATCTGTGCTTGGAACAAAAGAACAGAAGGGAAGAAGGGGAGAAGCAGGACTTAGAGAAAATCAGAGATAATTGCTACTCTAAGAACTTAGCAGGATTCAGAGGCCCACTGCCCTGGGTCAGGCTCTGCCTCGACCCCTGTTTGTTAGACTGTCTTCGCAGCCCCTGGCTGGGACCCTGCTCTTATGACCAGCATTTCTTGAGTAGGATCAGAAGCCCCAAGAAGGGTCAAAAACTACAGAATCCCTTCCCACTACAAGTACTGCTTCAAGAAGATAAGGGCTCTGAGAATCCCTGAGCCTCAATCCGTATTCATCGCTGGGTCACTCTCCAGGCTTTTTCTCAAGCCTAGGTGCCTTCCACTGAGCCTTCCCTTCCTAGACTGATGGTTAGAAACTGCCCATAGAGACACCTGGGGAGCTATGACAGCCTCCTGGCCTCAGATGAATTAGTCAGCTTTGGCCTGAGGATGTCAGAACTGCCAAAAACCTTGCTCTGAGTACAGTCAGCGAGGTGAGGTGATATCCAAAGCTGAGACAGGCAGCCAGCCTGCCAGCTGCTCACCCCCCAAACCCCATCCCCCCCGCCAGGCATGCTCCCTAAGGCAGAGGGTCCACCAAATAAAAGCAGGCGGCCAGAGTTCAGGGCCCACTGGCATTGTCCCAGTGAGCACCTTTTGTTCCCGGCTCAGAGCTGTTAATTAAAGAGCTGTGATTAATGAGGAAGAACTCCCGGTCCCCATCTAGGAGAAGAGGTCCTGGGGATGCTGACTTTGCTGGAGGAATCTGCAGTCAGTTTCCAACTGGAACTATTTATAGTCCAGGCTCTAGGAGGGTTGGGAGAAAGATGCCCTCCCTCCCTCCCTTATTCTTTGCCTTCCTCCTTTCCCTCCCCCACCACATCCTGATGGAACATGGAGGTAGGGATATTTATTGAGGAAAAACTTTTAAAGGAGTAGCTCTCAGCACATATGCATTGACATAAACTCACAGTGCCTTCATTACCTATACTCACTGAATGCCTGCTGAGCACTGACTCCAGGCTGGTTACCAGATACCTACAGATACCTACCAGCTAATAGATGCACAGCCCTATTCTTATGGAGTTCATTCTCAAGGGCACCCTTCCCAAAAGGCATAACCAGCAGGTGGACAACTGTCAGTAGAGAACAGTGCCCTGGTGAAGAAAGAATCAAACATCCTCCTCACAAGGTATTAGTCAGGGTAATTATTGCTATGACAAAATACCATGACCAAAAGCAACTTGAGGAAGAAAGGATTTATTTGGCTTACATATCCTGAATCATAGCCCATTGAATTCAAACCTGGTGGAAACCTAGAGGCAGGAGCTGATACAGAGGTCATGGAGGGATGCTGCTTACTGGCTTGCTCCTCATGGTTTGCTCAGCCTGCTTTCTTATAGAGCCCAGGACTGGGCCCTCCCCCACCTCTCACTAATTACAATCTTATGAAGCTATTTTCTCAATTGAAGTTCCCTCCTCTCATATGTCTTTACCTCTGTCAAGTTGACATAAAACTATTCAGGACAGCTAACTACTGACCTAGAGATTGTCAACAGCCTCATCTCTAACTAGGAGATAGAGGCCCAGACATAGTAAGGAATTTTACATTTTATAAATTGTGCGGCAAATTCCAGATTCGAAAGTCAAGTATGGAAGAAACCATTGTGCCTTTAAAATCCCATTTCTTCTTCCTGCACAGTTTCTACTCCCCTTTGAGGTTATACATAGCCATGCAGCTATGCATGCTCCAGTTAGTGGAGAAGAGAGGGAGGTAGACCACACCCACAGGAGTTCCCAGCTCGCCTTTCCAAGCCACACCCTTAAAACTCTGGCTTATGAAATCCAGGTAATCTTGAAAGGCACAGAGAATCTGTCAGCCTGGAACCCTGAATGGTTATGTGAAGAACCTCCCCTGACTCAGCCACCAACTGAACTTGTGTGAACAGAAAATAAACTTCAGCATGCTGAGTTTCTGAGATGCCAGGGTTTACCTGTTACAGCAGCAACATTCATGATGGAAAATCTCAATTGCCAACTTCATGACATCTAGAATCACCTGAGAAATGGTTTCTGGGCAAGCCTAGGATTGGAAGGGTTCATTGAGGTGGAAGACGAACCTACTATGGATGGTACTGTCTCCTGGGCTGGGAGTCTAGACTGTAGAAAAAAAAGAGGAAGTGGGCTGAACATGAGCCTCTCTCTCTCTCTCTCTCTCTCTCTCTCTCTCTCTCTCTCTCTCTCTCTTTCTCTCTCTCTGTCCTCCGTGTGTGTGTGTGTGTGTGTGTGTGTGTGTGTGTGTGTTTCTTGATTGTGGATACACTATGACCAGTTGCTTCAGGCTCCTGCCTCCTTGACTTCCCCGTCATGATGGACTGCATCTTTGAACTGTGAACCAGAATAAACCTCTCCTCCTTTGCTTTTGTCAGTGTATTTTATCACGGTAGCAGAAAGAGGAATTAAAACATTACATATCGGCCTGCTCCAAGTCCATATTTCATCTGTTACCCCCTTAGAAAGCTTTGGTGACACCGGGTAAACCAAAACTCTTGAGGCCAAGAGTTGAGATGAAAAGGCTTGTTGAGTCATTGTGGGAATTGGAACAGGAAAAAGAAGGGGCCAGGACTTGGGTCTCAGATTCCCTGTTGCCATCAGCAACTGAAAAGCAATTAGGACTCTGCTCACTGAGCAGGCACTCTTGGCACTCAAGAGATGGCTAGGCTGGACAGCTGAAAGTGTTCTTTCATACACTGATTTCATTCACAGCGACCTGGTGTCCAGGAAGCCGAGGTCAGAGTCAGGCTTTCAACATGTTCCTTCCTGTCACCATCCATCCACCCCTCCTATCTCCATCCTCCACCTCTTACTAATTTTATTTAGGAAATCTCAGAATCTTTCTCTTGTACTCCCCAAAACATTTCTGCAGTGGGTACAATTATGGATGAATGGCAAAGATACCCAATGTCCTACCCAGACACCTTTTCAATCAAGCCACAACATCACTGGGAATCAGTCCTAAAGTGTCCCAAAATCTTAGTCTTCTCATAGAACCAAGATGGGCCCTCCCTGAACTAGGGGAGAGGGTGGTGCATTAGTTCAGGCTTCTCTAGATAACACACAGGGGTAGAGTTTTTTTTCTTAGATTACACTGTTGGAAGATAACTACTCAAACAGTGGCTGTCCACACGCTGGAGAGGCAGAGAATTCTCAACCCAAGAAGATAGAATCTCAGAATAAAGGCCAACAACACAGTCCATGTAGAGACTGGAGATCTGAAAGTTGACTGGCATGCACCTTTACTCCCAGCACTCTAGAGGCAGAGGCAAACAGGAGTCAGTGAGTTCAAGGCCAGCCTCATCTATATAGTGAGTTCCAGGACATCCACAGCTACATAGAGGCTGTCTTAGAAAACCAAAACCAGAGGAACCAAGAAAGAGTCCTGGAATTCCCTCCCCCCAATCCCCAACTAGAGCCTCGATGTAAATCCATAGCGAAAGGCTAAAGAGGCCAGAGTTTGAGGTGAACAGCTGGTGACAGCCATGACAGCCACTTAGAGAGGCACTCACATGTGTCCTGGTACTTTCTCTTCTCCTTTGTTCCATTGGGGGAGGGAGCCAGCCTACTGGATAGTACTGTCCGTATGCAGGGCAGGACTTTCTCCCTCAGTGGTTCTTCTATATGTCAGTCTTCTCCAGAGCCACAAATACACCCAGAAGTGCGCTTTTCTAACCTAGGCATCTGTCAGTCCAGTTGCGTTCACAGCCAAGATTAAACATCACAAGTGGGGCCCAGCATAAGACAAACATGTCTTCCTGGAACCAGCTAGAATTGAAGCTGGTGTTTTCCCCAAAGGCAGCTAAAGCCTACACTGTGGTCAAGAGGCATAGAGGAGGGGATGGAGCCCTTACCCTGAGTTGGACTGAGAAGACCTGGCCCATTCCCTGGGTCTCAATTGCTGTCCATGAGTATGTAAAAGCACATGGCAGTGTCTGCTGCACAGGTGACAAATAACCTTCTCACAAGTATGGCTTCTAGAGGTGGAAAGAACTCAATGACAACAGAGCAGCCATTCACTGATGGATGTTGGGCAGAAGATAGAATGCCCTGAATCAACTAGGCCCAGAACTACCTACATGTCCAGACGTCTCAGTATCCAAGCTAACTACCTACCTCATTGGTTAAGGCAATTTTAATGAGATCTTTCAGTAAATACAGCAGAGGCATTCTAGCACATCTGGCAGACATGCAGCATCTGTGTGGCCCTATTTTTCAGCTGTGAAATGGGAGCATTAGTTTTCAGAGAGGATGTAGCTAATGGGACAATCAAAATAGGCACATTTCCACAAGAACAGAATGAGCCTGTGTGTAAGGAGCTGTCCACACGGCTCAAAAATGAGCAATTTCTCCAGCTGCTGTTCTCTTTTCTGAGCTGAGTGCTGCTCGAGTTTTTAGTGGTGGTGGTGTTGCTGCTGCTGCTGCTGCTGCTGCTGTGGCTTTGTTTTGTTATTTCAGTGTTTCCTCACACCATTTGTAGATATCAAACCCTCCCTGCTTGCTCAAAAGCCAGTGTCCCGTGTGGACCACGACAACAGTCTCTTAGCCCAGCAGGTTTCTACGGAAGGTAAGTGTGATAGTTTGTATATGCTTGGCCCAGGGAGTGGCCTTGTGTGGCCTTGTTGGAGTAGGCATGCCACTGTGGGTGTGGGCTTTAATACCCTCACCCTAGCTGCCTGGAAGTCAGTCTTCTGCTAGAGGTCTGCAGATGAAGATGTAGAACTCTCAGCTGCTCCTGCACCATGTCTGCCTGGATGCTGCCCTGCTCCTACCCTGATGAAAATGGACTGAACCTCTGAACCTGTAAGCCAGTGTCAATCAAATGCTGTCCTTATTTAATTTGCATTTCCCTGATGACTGAGGATGTTGAACATTTCTTTAGGTGCTCCTCAGCCATTGGAGTTTCCTCAGTTGAGAATTCTGTTTAGCTCTGTTCCCCATTTTTTAATAGGGTTATTTGATTCTCTGGACTCTAACCTCTTGAGTTCTTTGTATATATTGGATATTAGCCCTATATTGGATGTAGGATTGGAAAAGATCTTTGCTGTCATTTTGTCCTATTGACAGTGTCCTTTGCTTTACAGAAGCTTTGCAATTTCATGAGGTCCCATTTGTCAATTCTTGATCTTAGAGCACAAGCCACTGGTGTTCTGTTCAGGAACATTTCCCCTGTGCCCATGTGTTCGAGGTTTTTCCCCACATTCTCTTCTATTAGAATCAGTGTATCTGGTTTTATGTGGAGGTCCTTGATCCACTTGGACTTGAGCTTTGTACAGGGAGATAGGAATGGATCAATTCGAAATCTTCTACATGTGGACTGCCAGTTGAACCAGCACCATTTGTTGAAAATGCTGTCTTTTATCTACTAGATGGTTTTAACTCCTTTGTCAAAGATTAAGTGACCATAGGTGTGTGGGTTCATTTCTGGGTCTTCAATTCTATTCCATTGATCTACCTGCCTGTCACTGTACCAATGCCATGCAGTTTTTATCACTACTACTCTGTAGTACAGCTTGAGGTCAGGGATGATGATTCCCCCAGAAGTCCTTTTATTGTTGAGAATAGTTTTCACTATCCTGGTTTTGTTGTTGTTATTGTTGCTGTTGCTGCTTTTGTTGTTGTTGTTATTCCAAATGAATTCGAGAATGGCTCATTGCCCCACTGTAGGGGAATGCCAGGATGGGGAGAAGGGAGTGAGTGGGTGGGTGGGGGAGCACCCTCATAGAGGTAGGGGAGGGGGGCTGGATAGAGGGTTTCCGGAGGAGAGACTTGGAAAGGGGATAACATTTGAAATGTAAATAAAGAAAATATCTAATAAAAGAAAAATGTTATCCTTATAAGACTTGCCTTAGTCATGATGTCTGTTCACAACAGTAAAACCCTAACTAAGACAGGGAGTCACAGGCAGCCCTGTGTAGCTTCACAAACCCAAGATCAGTGGTGGGGCTGATGGTGTGAGGAATGAACAGCTCATCCTATGCAATGATGAGTATCTTCCTGGAACCAGCTGGAATTGAAGCTGGTGCTTTCCCCAGAGGTAGCTAAAGTCTGTACTATGGCTAGTACATCCAGACCTGATGGAGGGAAAGATGAGAATCAGAGTCAAGACCCTTTCCTCAGCACCTAAAACCTTAGTAACATGAACTCATCTCTCCCATCACAGATGTCACATGTAAGTGCAGACACAGATCCCAAAGAGACCATAGTCTCAGAGGCTGAGGAGGTTCAGAGAAGAGCAGCTATTTCCTCCCATGTCACACAACATTTGGGGCAGAGCTAGGATTCAGACGCAGGTGTTCTTGACCCTGGTACACTGTTTTATATGCACTCTACCTGCTGAGTCCTTAGTCACCTGCCACTCCTGCCATCCACCTGGCTTCCAGACTTACACCTGGGGAGCCACCTCTTCTTGTGCCCGGGAAGAAATTATAGAGCCTGCATATGGCTTGGTGCCTAGAAACTATATAGGTTATATGAATGGGGTGTGTATGTGTGTGTGTGTTTGTATGCATGTGTGTGATGGGTCTATATATGGTATGTATATGTATATGTGTGACCATGTGCATGTATGCATACTTGTGAGTAATATGTATCTGTCTATGTGTCTGGTGTGTGTGTGCATGCATATGCATGTGTGTATACATGTCTGCATATGGTGCATATTTGTCTCTATGAGTGTATGGGTGTGCATGGTGTGTGTGCACACATGGTGTTCATATGAATGGGAATGCACATGTGATGGGTGTATGCATGATGTGTGTCACATGATGTATGTGGTAAATATGTGTGTGTGCATATACATATGTGTTCATGTCTGTATGTGGTATGTATCTGTATATATGTGTAATGTATATGTAGGTGCATGGTATGTGTGTGTGCATGGTATACAGTGTGTGCCATAGGTGTATATATGATATGCATGTTTGTAGTATGTGTGCATATATGTATATGTACGTGGTATGTATCTGTGCTTGTGGTGTGTATTTGTGTGCATATGGGGTGTGGGGATGTATATGTGTATGTGTGCACAGTATGTGTACATGGTATATATGTATGTGTATGTGTGTGTGTCTGTATGTGCACACTCCAGGGAATGCACCCCCCAGAACCTCCACTGAAATGATCCACTGTAAGTACCACCACACTGTTCCAGCCATGGGCTTTCTGTAACTACTTCCTTGTATAAACTCTATCAGCTGATTCCTATAATTGAAAGATAGCCATGGATTGCCTGTCCTGGACCAGAAGCCACACAGTGTAGATCCTAAGATCAAGATCACAAAGCAAGTAGCTTATCTGAAAGGTGTTTCCAGAAAGAGTACAGTTGCTGGGCAAGGGGACAAGGAAGACTGCCATTACAGGAAGTCTCCATGAGCCATCGACTCCTGTGAGCAACAGGGTTTCCTACACTGGTAACCTCTTAAGAGACAGTTTAACAAACCTTGGGTCATCCCACTGAAGGAGCAAAGGGTTGAATGTCTAGGGAACTTATCTCCAACTCCGGCTCATTTTCTCCCAGGACACTAACCTGTAGCACTTCTAGTCTGCCATATGCAACCCAAGAGGAAGTCTCAACTGGATTGGGAGTGAGACTCCATCAGTAAGAATCAGGATGCAGGGGGGCCATATGGATGGGACATTAGGGCACCAACTGGGCTCCTGTCTCCCTCCCTCCAATCCCCACTGACCTGGTATGCCCTGAAAGGTCTCCATCCCCATATTCTCTACCCCACATTTTCCTTTTGACCTCATGGATGAACTCTTGGTCCTGTGGTCAGAGCTGCTTAGGTGCTAATGTGGCACTTAAAATCTGTGTGGCCTCCCTCAGCCTGTGGAATACCTGAGGCCATGGCTGTCTTCCCTTCAACTTGGGAGTCACATCTCTCAGCCACCCTCTTGTCACAAGAGCTGGGTAGGCTGCTATACCACTCCTGGGCATATACCCAGAAGATGCTCCAGCATGTAATAAGGACACATGGTCCACTACATTCATAGCAGTCATATTTATAATAGCCAGAAGCTGGAAACAACCCAGATGTCCCTCAACAGAGGAATGGATACAGAAAACGTGGTACATTTACAAAATGGAATACTACACAGTTATTAAAAACAATGACTTCATGAAATTCTTAGGCAAATGGATAGAACTTGAAAATATCATCCTGAGTGAGGTAACTCAGTCACAAAAGCACGAACACAGTATGTACTCACTAATAAGTAGATATTAGCCCAAAAGTTTGGAATACCCAAGATTCAATTCACATCAACTGTTGGACTGAGCATGGGGTCCCAGATGGAGGAGTTGGAGAAGGGACTAAATGAGCTGAGGGATTTGGCAGCCCCATGGATAGAGCAACAGTGGCAACTGGCCTGACCCTCCGGTGCTCCAGCCAACCAAAGAATACACATGGAGGGACCCATGGTGCTGGCCACATATGTGGCAGAGGAGGGTCTTGTTGGTCTTCAGGGGGAGGAGAGGCCCTTGGGTCTGAGAGTGTCAGATGCCCCAGTATAGGGGAATGCCAGGGAGGGAAGATGGGAGTGGGTGGGTGGGGGAGTACCTTCATAGAGGCAGGGGGAGAAGGGATGGGATAGGGGGTTTCCAAAGGAGAGATCTGGAAAGGGGAAAACATTTGAAATGTAAATAAAGTATCAAAAAATAAAAAAATTTAAAAATTTAAAAAAAAAAAAAAACAAGAGCTGAGTAGGGTAATAGGTGCTCTGGTTAGTTTTTATTGTCAAGTTAACACAACTGTCACTTGGGAAGAGGGCCTCAACTGAGGGATTGCCAAGATCACATAGGCCTGTGACATTACCTTGGTTATTAATTGATGTGGGATGGTCCAGCCCACTGTAAGCAGTTCCCTGATATGGTCAGGGGACCTGAAGATGTGTAAGAAAGGTAGCTGAGCAGAAGGTAGGGAATAAGCCAGCAAGCCAGTAAGAAGCCTTGCTCCATGATTTCTGCTACAGGTCCTGACTTCTCTCAGCGATGGGCTGTTACCTAGAAGTGTAAACTCTAATGGCTATTCCTGGGTGTCAACTTGACTACATCTGGAATTGTTGTGTCAGGGAAATGTTAGTGATCCCCAAAAACACACACAGGAGCCAATCTGATGCAACTCACAGCTAGTTCGCACCATCCCTCCCCCAACATACCACCTTCATGAAGGACAGTTTTGGTGGAGGTAGAGCCCCAAATGTCTGTGGGGCAAGGCTTTATAGTAAACAGTAAGCAGGGAGTATGTGTGCAAGCATCTAATTGGAGAGCTACTATGGCCTTTAACATCATTGGCTGGTGTTGGGAGTCATATCATAAACTTAACTTCTGCTCCCCTCTGCACTGGTAGCCGTTAGGCAGGGGGTGGGCTTGTAACCTGGGGTGCAGGTTTGTTAGGTGAACAACCTGAAGACACTGGTCTTGTTGAGGGTGTAACCTGGAAACTCTGGTCTTGTTGGGGATTAGCCTAGAAACTGGAGCTAGGGTCAGGTTTTGTTGGGGGGCAACTTGGAGACTAATGCTAGGCCCCAGCCTGTTAGTTTACCTGAGTTCAAACTTACGTCAGGTTCTCTAAAATGGAGTCTGAACTTAAAAACTTCGGCATCTCAGAATGAACTACAATCCAGAAATGGAGGGCACACCTGCGATCCAGAACTTGAGGTTGGAAAACTCACGCTTCTAACCTGAATCTTGACATGGAGATCTTGAGGCATAGTAGCTATAAGAAGCTTAGACCCAGGCAAAGTATTACACACTTTTAATCCCAGGAGACTGAGGCACGAAGATCTCTGAGTTCAAGGCCAACCTGGTACAAAGCAAGTTTTAAATACAGGAGTAGTGGTACCCACCTTTAATCTGGGCCACACCTTCTGCTAGAGGCTCACATAAGGACATTGGAAGAAGGAAGACTCACTCTTCTTCACTTGCTTGCACTTACTTGCCAGCACATCTGCTGGATCCTACTTCTTCAGGACTCCAGTTTATATAGAAGACCAGCTGAAACAACTAGTCTCATGGGACTGAGCGACTATTAGATTCTTGGGCTTCCATTCACAGCCACCCACTGTTGGGTTAGTTTGATTATAGACTGTAAGTCACTACAATAAATTCCTTTAATATATAGAAACGTTCCACAAGTCCTGTGACTCTAGAGAGCACTGACTAATACATAAGCCAATTAAACCCTGTAGTGGTTTGAATAGGCTTGGCTGCCATAGACGCATGTTTGAATGCTTGGTCCACAGGGAACAGCACTATTAGAAGGCCTGGCTTTGTTCAAGTAGGTGTGGCCTTATTGTAGGAAGTATGTCACTGTGGGAGGTGGGCTTTGAGGTCTCATATTCCAAAACTCTGCTCAGTGTGGAATCAGAGTCTCCTTCTAGCTGGCTTTGGATCAAGATGTAGAACTCTCAGCTCCTTCTCCAGCATGTCTGCCTAGATGCTTCCTGCCAGATGATAATGGGTTAAACCTCTGAAACTGTAAGCCAGTCCCAATTAAATGTTTTCCTTTATAAGAGTTGCCTTGGTCATGGTGTCTCTTCACAGCAGTAAAACCTCAAGACAAACCCTTTCATCCCAAAGGGTTTGGTTTTTTGTTTGTTTGTTTGTTTGTTTGTGGTTTTAGGGGGGGTTGTCAATGTTTTATTGCAGCAACAGAATTCAAACTATAATGAGAATATAAACTATACCGACACACAACTATACTGGGTACACACCCAATCCTTGACCATGCACCATGCTGGAACTATAAGAATACTGAAGAATGCCTTGCATTCTCTGGCCACCAAAGGGGACCATCTTTTATCACCTATTCACCTTGAGATGCTCTCTGGTTTTAGTTTTCAGACATTGCCATCTGGGATACTGCTATCCCAGAATATTATTATCATCATTAGAATTCTTGGTGTTTTTATAAACTAATGAATTCATGTAAGGTGCTCTTTAAAGAGGAGAAAATGTCAACACACATTTCAAGCTCCTGACCAGGAGTTTCTCTGGTAGGTCAAGGTAACTCAAGCCATTTTGGCCAAAGACCTTTAGTCCTCCATGTGGCAAAAATCATGAAACACCTCATCTGCTTCACAATCAAAGCAGCTGAGGGATGGGGTCTACAGAAGCATTTGGGGGATGCAAGATGTTTATCAGCCTCAGTTCCTACCACTGCCTATTGGATAATCCAAAACAAAAACCAAAAAATGGCTTTTTCAGGAACTCCCAAGAAAGGATCTTAGCCAAGAGTGCTGTGATGGTTTGTATATGCTCAGCCCAGGAAGTGGCACTATTCGGAGATGTGGCCTTGTCAGAGTAGGTGTGTCACCATGGGTGCAGACTTAAGACCTTCACCCTAGCTTCCTGGAAGTCAGACTTCCACTAACAGCCATCAAATGAAGATGTAGAACTCTCAGCTCTGCCTGAACCATGCCTGCCTGGACACTGCCATGCTCCTGACTTGGTGATAATGGACTGAACCTCTGAACCTGTAAGCCAGCACCAATTATATATTGTTCTTATCACGTTGCCTCTGTTGTGGTGTCTGTTCACGGCAGTAAAACCTTAAGACAAATACTAAGGAAACACTGCTTCTTCTGTCCTGTGTGCCTTAAGAAATTATCTAAATGAAGGTGAGAGAAAGGACAATCCAAGATTAAGCTTATTGTAGTGTTTTGATAGGAATGACTCCTATAGGTTCATGTTTGAGTGCTTGATTCCATGGTTAGTGGAACTGTTGGAAAGGATTAGGGGGTGTGGCCCTATTGGAGAAAATGTATCACTGGGTGTGGGTTTTGGGTTTTGATGTTTCAAAGTCCATGCCAGACCCAGACCCAGACTCAGACCCAGTTTCTCTCTCTCTCTCTCTCTCTCTCTCTCTCTCTCTCTCTCTCTCTCTCCTCCCCCCAAATGTTGCCTACAGATCAGGATGGAAAACTCTCAGCTACTTCTTCCACATCATGCCTGCCTGCCTTCACACTCCCCATTACAATAAGGGACTGACCTTCTGAAGCTGTAAGCAAGTCCTATTAAACACTTCCTCTTATAAGAGCTGCCTTGGCCATTCTGACTGGTGTGAGGTAGAATCTCAGGGTTGTTTTGATTTGCATTTCCCTGATGACTAAGGATTTTGAACATTTCTTTAGGTGCTTCTCAGTCATTTGAGTTTCCTCAGTTAAGAATTCTCTGTTTAGCTCTGTTCCCCATTTTTTGATAGGGTTATTTGGATCTCTGGAGTCTATCTTCTTGAGTTCTTTGTATACATTGGAAAAATCTTTTCCCAATCTGTAGGTTGCTGTTTTGTCCTATTTACAGTGTCCTTTGCCTTACAGAAGCTTTGTAATTTTATGAGGTCCCATTTGTCGATCAAAAACTCAGGTGACAGCAGATGTTGGCGAGGATGTGGAGAAAGAGGAACACTCCTCCATTGCTGGTGGGAATGCAAGCTAATACAACCTCTCTGGAAATCAGTTTGGCGGACCCTCAAAAAAATGAACATAATACTACCTGAGGACCCAGCTAGTCCACTCCTGGGCATATACCCAGAAGATGCTCCAACATTTAATAAAGACACATTAATTTACACAATGGAATACTACTCAGCTATTAAAAACAATGACTTCATGAAATTCGCAGGCAAATTGATGAAACTTGAAAATATCATCCTGAGCGAGGTTAACGCAGTCACAAAAGAATGTACTCATTGATAAGTGGTTATTAGCCCAAAAGTTAGAAATACCCAAGAGTCATTTCACACCAACCATAGGGTTGAGTATGAGGTCCCAGATGGAGGAGTTGGAGAAGGGACTGAAGGAGCTGAAGGAGTTTGCAGCCCCAGGGAGGGAGCAACAATGGCCACTGGCCTGACCCCTCGATGCTCCCAGAGACTGGATCACCAACCAAAGAATACACATGGAGGGACCCACAGTGCTGGCCACATATGTGGCAGAGGAGGGTCTTGTTAGACATCAGGGGGAGCAAATGCCCTTGGGCCTGAGGGTGTAAGATCCCCCAGTAAAGGAGAATGCCAAGCAGGGAAGATGAGAGTGGGTGGGTGGGGGAATACCCCCATAGTGGCAGGGGGAGGGGAAGGGAATGGGGAGGTTAGAAAGGGGAGACCTGGAAAAGGGAAACATTTGAAATGTAAATAAAGTATAAAAAAGAGAGAGAGAGAGCTGCCTTAGTTATGGTGTCTCTTCACAGCAACAGGACAGTAACTTAGACACTGATGTTATGATCCTGACTTAAAATGCCTCTATCCAGCTGTTTGGGACAACTATGGAACCTTTGAGCCCATGCCCCAGCTGGCAGAGGTGGGTCACTGAGAGCAAGCCTTGAAGATTATAACCACCCTACTTCCAGTTCTGATCGGAGCACTCTACTTTCTAGTCAGCCATCATGAGAATAAGTCACACACTTCTACCACCACAGGACAAACCACAATGCCTGCCATGACATGACAAAAGTCATACTCCAAAGCAAATCCTTTCTATTTTAAGTTACTTCTGTTAGGTGTTCTGAGTGATGACACAGATTGTTGATGTTCCCTGTGTCACTCTGTCCCATTCACGGCCATTCAGAGAGCTGTCTGTCCATATGCACTTTCTAAGGACTGCCAAGCCCAACACAGTCTCTTTCCTCTCCTTACACACTGAAGAGCTCACAATCCTTCTACAGCCTCAATGACACATCCCAGCCTCTTCAGTCCGTCCACACTGATCCCTGTATCCATCACTTCAGCATCCCAACAGACCACAGTGCCTCTGAGAACACCACACAGTCCCTGTTTTCCAGCCCAGAGCCCTGAATATGCCTGGAATTTACAACCTAAGAATTCTGTTTTGCATCTGAAAGAAACTTTCTTTCATGGTCCTCCTGCCCCTTCCCCAGACAATCTTGCTCAACTCCCCCAAGAAACTCTACTTAGAGATCCTCTCCCTGCATAAATGTAAAGATACACATTCCTCCCCACCCAGCTCCCAGCTCTAACCCTGCATCCTCAGAAGCCCAGAGTGCATAGCAGCAGCGGGAAGCACTGTGCTTCTCTTTAGGAGATTCATCTAGCCCTATAGAACCATCTCCTTCTGCACCAGACTGAACATCCTGCTCCCTCACTGAACTACCTTTCTACAGGAGGCTCCCTCATTAATCCAACATAAGGAAGTGAGACTTTGAGGCAGGGCCAAGTCCTTCACTGACAGCACCCTTCCCAGAGATCTGCCTCTCTCTACTCTCCCCCAAAGGTCTCCACATTCTCCCCATTTTTGATAAGATCTTCCAGAAGCCCAATGCTGTTGATGCACACCACTCACATACACTTGTACAATGGCCAGGACACACACAACACGCACACCCATATAACCACCAGGGCTCCAGGCATAGATAAAAAGCTTGCACACAAATGTGCCCCTGAGGTAAACACTTTATCCCCTTTTCCTTGAATAACCATGACTGTGGTCCTCCAATATAACCCACCTGCACACAGAGAGAAAAGCAAGGCATACATGTAGAAACTCACCCACTCATGTGTGCAGGGCTGCATACACAGTCATACAATCCATACCTACATGCCCATGGATACACAGTACACATCCTGGGGACACAGAATGCTCTAAAGATCCACATGAAGAGGGAATCCTGCTCCATACCGGCTGGGCTATGAACGTTCCAGTAGCGAGCCAGCATAATTAGTGCTTTAATTAAAGCCCTCTTTCTGCTCACTGGCCACAGGACCTGCATGCCAACACTTGGCTTGGATCCTGGGCCTCTCAGAAGTTACAGATGGGCTGGGCCAGAACTGCCCAGGGGCTTGGTCTGGACAGTAATTAGGGATAGATGCTCAGCTGAAGAAGTGTAGCCAACCTGCTACTTTACTGTCTCTTCCAAGGGAGTAGGTCTTGCTGGCTCCCAGACTCTGCTGCCTCATTACACACACACACACACACACACACACCATGAAAGGATGGAGGTGAGGGCCCCAGGCCAACACAGCACTGGTTGGCAGTTTCTGCCATAGCCTTGCTGGAGGGGGAAGTGGAATGAGAATTAGCATATGGGTTTTAATCCAATCCTCCCCTCCCCCAATCCTCCCCTCCCCCAGGCCCAGCCCAGGCCCCCTCAGTCCACTACCTAGCAAATGCAGGCTCTGCACAACTTCCACCACAAGCCCTGAAAACAGGATCATTGTCTCCACCTGTCTGGATTGTCCTAATGCTGGCAGTCAACATGGCTAAAATAATAAAAACTCACCTCCCTCCAGCCCAGTTCACAATCAAGGTGTCTGCAAGGGTGGTTTCTGTCTCCGTCTATTGCTGTGATGAAACTCATGACAAGCTGGGGAGGAAAGGGTTTATCTTACTCATACTTTCACATCTTAGGTCATCACTGAAGAAAGTCAGGCCGGAGGCCAGGCAGTGGTGGCGCACGCCTTTAATCCCAGCACTTGGGAGGCAGAGACAGGTGGATTTCTGAGTTCGAGGCCAGCCTGGTCTACAGAGTGAGTTCCAGGACATCCAGGGCTACACAGAGAAACCCTGTCTCGAAAACAATCAAAAAAAAAAAAAAAAGAAAGAAAGAAAGTCAGGACAGGAACTGAAGCAGAGAAGGAACCTGGAAGCAGGAGCTGATACAGAAGCTACAGAGGAGTGCTGCTTACTGGCTTGCTCCTCATGGCTTGCTCAGCCTGCTCTCTTACAGACTCTAGGACCACCATCCCAGGGATGGCACCATCCACAATGAGCTGAGCCCTCCCCCATCAAACACTAATTAAGAAAAATGCTGTAGAGCTGGGTCTTATGGGAGTATTTCTCAACTGAGGCTCCCTCCTTTCCAATGAGTCTAGCTTGTATCAAATTGACAATGGACTCCTTGTCAGCTTGACACACAAAGAAATCACTATTAAGCCAAGTATTTCCTCTCTTATTCATCCCCCAAGATCTCACATTATAAAACATTCCAAATATTTAAATTTCTACAGACTAAAAACTCAGTCCCTTTAAAATCCAAAGTCTCTCAACTATGAAATCCTATAAAAAATCAAAAATGAACCAAATACTTTTTATTTTTACTTAAAGAAGGAAGAGCCAATGCACAATCACGATCTGATCCAATCAAAAACAAAAAGTATAAATAACTTAGTGTCCAATTATCTGGGATTCACTCACAATCTTCTGAGCTCTCCTCCAAAGCCATGGGTCACTTCTCTAGACACACACACACAGATTGTCTCCTAGGTTCAGTATGGCTCCATTTTATACCTGACACTGTCCTTGGTAGTTGTTCCATGATACTGGCATGAGTCTTCTGCTGTAGATGGGCTGCACTTTAATCAATAGCCTCTCCTGAGTTCTCTTCAGGGACTCGAGCCCTGCCACACAGTGCAAAGCCTCAGCTGCTCTCCATGACCCCTTCATACCCTTAAAACTAATACCACCAGGATGACTCTTTCCAAGTTTGACTGCCAATAGGAGGTACAACTTTGGTACACAGTTTCTTTGTGTTGACCCTGATGAAACATTTCCCAGAAAACTTTAGTCTCTTCTAAATCTCAACTGATTCTTCAGCCCTAACCAGAGCTATAGATTCTTCACACTAAAGGCCTGGTAGAGTCTTTGCTTCCCTCTGAAACTTCACAAGCCAGGCCTCCATTGACTGCACTGCTCTCAACATTCTTATCTTTCAAGCTCCTACAGAGCAGCCCACTAAGCTCTCAACACTCAATGGCTTTTCTAGCCAAAGTTCCAAAATCCTTCCACAGTTCTCCCCAAAACAACACGCTCAGGTTGTCACAGCAATACCCCACTATCCTGGTACCAACTTGCCTTAGTTAGGGGTCCTATTTCTATGATAAAATACCATGACCAAAAAGCAAGTTGGGAAGAAAAGGGCTTAGCTGGCTTACACTGCCACATTTTATATCATCAGGACAGGAAGCCAAGGAAGGAAGTCAGGACAGAAACCCAAACAGGGCAGGAACCTGGAGGTAGGAGCTGAAGTCATTGAGGAGTGCTGCTTACTGGTTTGCTCTTCTTAATTCATTCAACTTGCTTTCTTATAGAACCCAGGGCCACAAGCCTAGTGATGACACCACACACAATGGCCTGGGTCTTCCTCCATCAATCACTAATTAATAAAATGACTTACAGCTGGATCTTATAGAGACATTTTCTCAATTGAGGCTCCTTCCTGTCCAGTGACTCACTTTGTCATAGAGACATCACCCAAATCTCTACCCTAATGGTTTCATGGTATTCTTGTATTCTGTGTGTGTGTGTGTGTGTGTGTGTGTGTGTGAGAGAGAGAGAGAGAGAGAGAGAGAGAGAGAGAGAGAGAGAGAGAGAGAGAGGAGAGAATTTGCAAACATGCACATAGGGTTAAATTTAACATTTTCTATGAGAACACGAGCCATCTGGATTAGGGCCTACCCTAAAGGCCCTGCAAACTCATAAAGACTCTATCTCCAAAAGTAAGATTACCATTAGAGCCTCTAAGGTTAGGACATCAGCAATGAATTTGTGGAGGAAAGACAGTTCATCCCATGATATACTGTCAAGTTTACAATTCACAAGAATTAAACTTAGAGCAAGGGCTAATGCATTGCTCACCAAGACATTAGGAGACATCATTTTACTGTGTTCCACTCCTTTATTTGGTGGCTCATTGCGCATGACTTTACTAAGCACCTTCTATGCAGAAGACCCCTCCAGGGTGGTCAAGTAAATGCACCAATAGTCAGGTGACCACATAACGAGAACAGTCCCAGTGTGGGTTCAGTGCTACCAAGGACTTGCACAGGATGCTGGTGTGGAAGCAATGGGGATGAAGGGGGAAGGGAGACCACCTCGCTTCACTGTGGCCACCTGAGCAGGAGCATGTGATATGATGAGGTCACACTCTGCTTTTCCTAGGGGACATTCTAACTAAAATCTTCCATGGATTTATGTGGAATGAATACCTCCCAAAGCCTGTTGCTTTGAAGGCGACTTCTTGACCTTAAATTCAAACTCTCATGACCCCAAGACTTGGACTCATAGGCATTGCCAAGGACCTCCTCACTCAACCGGGCGTGACAGAAATATTTCAGCACCTTCTGCCTCATCTTTACTATGTCAGAAAGGCCCTCCCTCTGTTTCTCAGAACACATTGGTCTGTTCCCCATCCTGGTGCCTCTGTACCTATGATTCCTGAAGTCAGGAACTAACTCTCTTCCACTGGCTGGCTGGATCCTCCTGCTTCAGGCTTTCACTCTTGCCTTCCCCACTTAAAGGTATCCCCTCTGATGCTCTCCCCTGCTGCAGACTGCAAGCATTTATCATCATTATGTCATTAGTTACACCTATGCTGCCGGAGATTCCACTACTCAATATAAATTCCTCAAGGGCTAGTCATGTATCTATCTTGTTTAGGAGGAAGGAAGAGAAGGAGAAAGTATGGGAAGGGAAGAAGAGGAGGAGAAATGAAGGGATGACAGAGATGCATATGGTCTGGGACAGGGTTTCCCAACCTCAGCAAGATTGACATTCCAGACCACATCTTGGTAGGGACTGTCCAGTTCAGGCTAAGGTGTTGAGAAGAATCCCTGGCCTCTACTCCCTACATGTCAGCACCTTCCCCTCTAGTTACGACAACCAAAACAATGTCTCCAATGCCCCCTCTCTGGAATCAAAATTGCCTCTGATGAAGAGACACCAATCTGGAGGTTTTCCACCTATACTCGAAAGCCCCCAACTTAGAGGTTTCTTTTCAATCTCTTTGCAGTAGTGACATCTTTATCCCAACCATTCCATGCAGATGCCTCAGTGTATGAAACTCACAATGGTAGAGCTGCCCCTAGCTCTGTCTGTCAATGATACTACATGGATATAGCATGACACACCCAACAACGCTTGAAGACTCCCAGTAACAAGCCCTGGGTCTCGTGTTCCTGGACTGCAGGTAGACAAGGCTCAGCTCAGTGAGGCCAGGCTCCAATGGAGTGGGGGTTCTGTTTCAAATTGAAAGGAAGATTGATGAGTGTGATTTCAGCCATCATTTGGGTTCCAGTCTGCTCTGTGCCTACTCACTGAGGTCTGGGTGGACCAGCTCTGCCTGAAAGTGAGTCACCAGTGAGGCAGATCACACAGGCTCTTACAGGTGGTTCTCAGTGGAAGTTGGCTAATGTCTATTGTCAGGAGAGTCATGGGAGCAAGCCTAAAATCAAGAGGTTGGAGAAATACCTCTCCCTACCAAAAGGGTGTGTGTGTGTGTGTGTGTGTGTGTGTGTGTGTGTATGCTGCTACTAAACAATAATATAGCTAGACTGACCCTAAGAGCACGCTGATTCAGATAGCTGGGAAAAAGTGAGCTTTGAGTCTGCATACAGCTCTCTCCATGTATAGGCTTACTTCTTGTTGCTATAACAGAATACCTAAGACTGGCTTATCTTATAAAGAGGTTTGGTTTTGAAAGATGCCAACATCTGCTCAGCTTCTAATGAGGGTCTTATTAAGTTACTATTCAGAGAAGTGGAAAGGTGGTAACAGGCAAGGCCAGAAGCATTTGGGGCAGGAAGACATGGGGAAGGTATACACTGTCTTTATAACAACCCCTCTGTGTGTTTTTTGTGTGTGTGCATATGGAATGTAGACACATGTGAACATGTGCACACACATGTGCAAAGGCCAGAGGTTCATGTTGGATGTCTTCGAC
>JADRCH010000106.1:1866040-1942279 GCA_019843965.1 Rhynchomys soricoides | reverse complement strand
GAACATGCATGAGTGTTTGAACATGAGTACACTCATGCCAGGGCACATGTGCGGAGGTCAAAGATCAAGCTCAGCTGTCCATCTTTGCCTTCTACTTCCTTTGAGGTGATCCTTTGTTTCCAATTGTGGATACCATGTTAGATGGACCATGAGCATCTGTGGAATCTCCTGTCTCTGATTCTCCTCTTGCCAGCTAGGTGAGCTAGGATTATGGATACAACTATGCCCAGCCTCACACGGGTCCTGGGTATCCTAACTTAAATCCTTGCACTTTGCACAGCAAGAGCTTTACCCACTGGACCATCTCCCTATCCTACCTTATCTTTTGAGACAGGGTCTCTCATTGAACCTGGAGCTTACTGGTTCTCCCATGAACTCCTGGTTGGCCAACAAGCTCCAACAAGCCTGTCTCACCCCCAAAGCACCGTAGTTACAGATGCATGCAACCATGCCCAGCTTTAATGCGGGAGCTGGGGATTGAAACTCAAGTCTTCATGCTTGCATAACAGGCTCCTTATCAAGTCAGCTACTTCCCCAGCTCCCAGCACCCACATCTTAGTAACTAACGTATTTCCTAGAGAAGGAAGCCAATCTCTCAGGGAAGACATTAATCACTCCTAAAGGCCCTACCTTATGAATTATTAGCTGGGCCCATGGGCCAGTTTCCACCCTAAATACTTAGCTGTACTTATTTTCAAGGGCTTCCTGAACGCATGGAAGGGCAATATTTTTCCAGTGCCTAATACGTGAAGGACACTGTCTGGTATGATGAGGATTCCATGGTAAGCACAGAGCACATAGCCAACTGGGATAGACGTTTCTACCTTCACAGGGATGCGCCCACACAGAAGAACCACTGATGTACCTTTCTCTGTGGACACCCTGGCATCATTTCTCTAGAACGTGTTGGGGGGGGAGGTGTCTCAGAAGGACCCTACTGACACAGCCCTTGCCTTTCAAACAGAAACCTCTTTGACATGGGGACTCATCTCATCAAGATATCAGCATGTCTAAATCAAGGCTGTGTCAGCAGCCCCATGAAAATGAATAATGGCCACAATTATGACCCATATAACAGCCCAATAAAACCTAATTAAAATGATCCACATCCCATCTGCCAAGTGTAGGGCAGAACAGCCAGGGAAAGATAGAGGCCCAGGCAGTTCAAGGAGAGCAAGTAATGTGAATAATCCTAGTAATACTTACACTATTATTATAAGTATATTTACATAGTATTAACATATGATAATGCAATGTAACCAACACTGTCACGTGTTACTATCATCATCATCATCATCACCATCATCATCACCATCATCATCCTCACCATCATCATCACCATTGCTATCACTTGCCACATGCTTCCGTGTTCCACCCTCTGGTTATAGGAGCAGTCCCTGACACACTGGACAGATATCATCCCATTTAGCTGTCATTAACTTTCCATAAAGTCAGTGTTACCATGATGCCCATTTTACAAATGAAAAGGTGAGAGCCGTGAGGTTAAGTAGCTTGTCCAAAGTGACACTGCTAACAAGTGTCAGGCTCCATTGGTGCCTGGCCAGAACAGACATTCAATACTTGATAATTCTACATTAGATAACGCAGTACCATGCACAACCAACAATCACTCTCTTGTTGCTAATAGTGAGCTAAGTAGTATGTTAAAAAAGAAGGTGGCAAGGACAAGAAGCCAGCATTGATGAGGGCCAGCAAGATGGTTTGATGGGGAGAGGTGCTTGTACTCGGGCCTGGTGATCTGAGTTTAATCCCTGGACCCCGCCAAGTAGCAAGAGAGAACCAACTCCTGAAAGTTGTCCTCTGACCTTCCATGGGCACTGTGGCACACACACACACACACACACACACACACACACACACATAAATAAACTGTAATTTTAGCTTTTCAAATCCACAACCACAGTGGATTTGGACATCTATGTGAAATGTCCCATCCACACAAAAGCACATACACGCATTGAAGGCTTGGACCCTCACTGGTGGTGCTCCTGAGAGATGATTGGCTCATCAGGTGGTAACTCCATCAATACATTAATGAATTCATAGCTTAATCAATTATTAGGAGACCAGCCTAGTTGGAGGAAGTTAAGGCACTGTAAAGACTCTTGTCCCTGGCCCCTTCTGGGCTCTCACTCTCTGCTTCCTGGCCCCCATAAGTGAGCAACCTTGATGTACTGCATGCTCCCTGTTATAATACTTGGCCTCCACTCAAACCTAGAGCCACAGGCCAAGCAATTGTGAACCAAAACCATGAGCCGACGTCTACCTTTTCTCCTTCTGACATGTTTCTCTCTGATGCTTTATTACAGTGTCATAGAATACGAACACATGTTGGCATAATTCTGCCTGCAGAATCAAGGAAGAGCTTAAAGTGCCCAGTGAAGCTGAGCCATTGAAAAGCAGGTGGGAGTCTGTGAAGGAGACAAGCAGAAGGCCCACATGCAGAGTTGTGGCATATGCAAAGTCAGAAATTCCCAGCATGCTCTGGGAGTTACAGAATCACTCCTCCAAAGTCTGAGTAGACCAGTGGGAGTGCAGCCAGGGGTATCTGGTGGGGATGCTTGAAAGATCAGTAGGTCAAGATCCTCAAGAGCCTTCCAGGTCAGATTCAGAAATGTAAATTCTGCCAGTAAGCAATGGGGAGCCACAGAAGGACTTTAAGCAGTAAAGTGATATGGTCAGAGGTCTCATTAGAAACCTCCCTCCCCCTCCCCAGTAGCTGGGCAAGAAATGTCTTGGGAAAGAAAGTCCATGCCCTGGGACACAGTGCTCTCTACAAGGGTAAGGGTGGAGTTGTCAATCCTTAAAAGTGGTCAAAGAAAGCTCACCCAGCCCTGCCAGAATTAGACCATAGCCTGTGCTCTTTGCCTACCTAAGAAGTGAGGTGCTTAGTCTATCAGTAAAGAGTTTTCCATGAGTCTCCAACTCCTATTCCAGGGAGTTTTCTACCCTGGGCCCTGTCACAGGTCTCTCCTTGCAGACAGAGTGGCAAGAGCTGGCTCACACTGCTTTGCACCTAAAGGCCTGAAGTTCAGGAAGGAGCAGGCTCCTCCAAACAGATGAGTCTTTAAAAACCAGAGAAAGCCAGAGTTGCAGATACAGGAGACAGATAGATAGGCTTTTTTTAAAAAGAGATCTCCATGGCTGCCTTTGTCATTTCAAATGATGTTGCCCTTTGACCCAGGAAGAGGTTCCAAATGCATAAATAGAGCAATAATCTCCAGCATCAATGTTTTGATAAAATGAAAGAAGGGGAGAAATACATAATATCAACACCACCTCCGGGAAGCACAATCAGAAAAAGTTATCAAGCATGCTGTCAGAGCTTGGCAGGCCTCACTGTCACCCACCTGACTCTGGGCACCTAATAAAGGCCGAATCTAGGAATTTGTCGCTCCCAAATGCATAATTCACTAGTCAAAAAGCAGCGGTAATACATTGCATTTTCATAAGGGGCTCTGAAGCTGTCTAATTTCCCTGAGCCTCAGGACGACAGGAGGCTGTGGCCACTTGCAGAGGCCCCTTTATGCATAATGGATAGAGGCTTTGCAATTCATAGTGACAGCTCAGATCTCTACTCCCTATCATCCACCCACCCACCCACTCACATGCCCCCCAAAACCCCAGATCCAGCATAAAGGCCTAGAACTAAGGAGTTGATCTGTCCCCAAAGCCTACATGTATTTGGTACCTAGAATTGAGTATTAGTGTGTAGGGGTGTGTGTGTGTATGTGTGTGTGTGTGTGTGTGTGTGTGTGTGTGTGTGTATGTGTGTCTTTTAAGGTAGAAAACGAAGATTTCATGCCCAGTCATAGTCACAGCTGAGGAAAGCCAGGGCAGGAACTCCTGCAGGTGGGTCTTAACAAACACAATTAACTGGGCCTGTCACTTGATGACACAGTTTCAAGATGGCTCAAAGAACAAATGAATAGACAGAACCATCCAACCTGTGCTCATGTCCACATTGGTGTCCTCCATGGGCCCCTCCACAGGACCTACACTACTTCCCTGCCACACAGAAAACAAACTCTGTAGATGCATATCACCAGCCATCACAGCAACTGGGAGGAATGAAATATGTCTCTCCTAGACCCTCACAGCGGAAACTGAAGGAGAGAAAGATGCTGAAGCAAATAGCTAAGTACGGCACACCTGGAATCTCAGCACTCAGGGGGTAGATGCAGGATCAGGGGTTCGAGGTCAGCTTCAGCTACCTGATGAGCACAAGGCAGCCTGGGATTCATGAGACACAGTCTTTAAAAGTAATGGAGGAGGATCGCTGTGATGGGGGAGTTTGGGGTAAGAAAACTGGTAGTCTCCCTCTAGCCTCACCTGAGGCAACTCCTTCAACCTTCCTCTAATATGGCCAGCAAGTGGGCTGTGTGGTATGCTGGAAAGACCACAGGAGTGGAAAGAGCTGGGCTCAAGGGCTGTCCCTGCCTCTGCTGCAATGACCCCTGGAATATATGGGCTTTGACGCGCTCACACATTGTCAGCAGCAATGGTCAGTGTAGCACACCATCCTTATCTCAAGCACCAGGGCCAGCCACTGCATTGTGCCTTACTGTAGCTTTTATAAAATATGGTACTGATAAGTGGTTATTAGCCCAAAAGTTCAGAATACCCAAGAGTCACTTCACAACAACCACTGGGCTGAGTGTGAGGTCCCAGATGGAGGAGTTGGAGAAGGGACTGAAGGAGCTGAGGGAGTTGGCAGCCCCATGGAGGGAGCAACAGTATCCACTGGCCTGACCTCACAATGCTCCCAGAGACTGAATCACCAACCAAAGAATACACATGGAGGGACCCATGGTGCTGGCCACATATGTGGCAGTGGAGGGCCTTGTTAGCCATCAGGGGGAGGAGAGGCCCTTGGGCCTGAGGGTGTTAGATCCCCCAGTATAGGGGAATGCCAAGGAGGGAAGACAAGAGTGGGTGGGGTAGGTGGGTGGGGGAATACCCCCATAGAGGCAGGGGAGGGAGGAGGGAATAGGGAGGTTCCAAAGGGGAGATCTGGAAAGGGGGGAAACATTTGAAATGTAAATAAAGTATCAAAAAATTATATTTAAAAAAAAAAATGGTACTGAGCTGCCAGCATTTGCATCCCTCTGCCTTGAGACCATTACACTTCAGTATCTCCTTCTCCAAAATAGAAACGTAAGCGTCAGCCACCTGACCTAGGACAGAGATGCTGGAGAGGAAGATTAAAAGTGTGACATTGAAGAAAAATCACATGTAACAAGCAGAGGGAATGTACTGGTTGGTTTTCGTCAACTTGACACAAACCTATACATATCTGAGAAGAGTGGGTCTCCATTGTGAATAGTCTCCATCAGGTTGGCCCATGGAATGTTATCCTGATTGATGTGTGAGGACCCAGCCCCCAGTCCACTGTAGGCAGTACCACTGTAGCAGTGAGCTTTGGATAGGTCTAAGAAAAGTAGCTGAGCAAGCCAGGGAGAAAGCAAGCCAGAAAGTAATGTTCCTTCCTCTGCTCCTGCCCGAGTTCCTGCCTGGGCTTCCCTCAGTGATCACCGAGATTGGAACATGAAAGCTGTAATTGTAAGGTTTTTAATAACTCTATTAGTTTTTAATATGACCCGGCCAACCCCCAATAATCGAGGCAGAGACCCATCTGTTTATTTAATCAGCTTTAGCACAATTACTAAGCTGAAATTACCCCTGAAAACCATTTTCTACACGATGCTAGCTGTTTCCCAACTGCACTCCCCGAGTGACTTGCTGTTTGAGTCTGGCCCAGGCTGCTTTTGTTCTTCATTCAGTCCCCAGGGGCCACTTCTCTCTGCCACATGCTCCTGGTCCATCCCATGTAATGGCAACATGCAGCTCTCTCCATCTTCTTTCTCTTTCTTATTCTCTCCTCATGGTCCCTACCTGCGACCTCCAACCCTGTAACAGAAGCCCTGCCTACTTCTATTCTCTCCAGTAACTTCCTGTCATCCATTTTTATTTTACCAGTCAGAGAAGATCATTGAGCAAAGTTTACATAACATACTTTTAGTGTATATGAGAATGTGTTCCTCACAGGAACTGCAACCAGATCAGGGAAGCCTGTATTAGTGTTTGACTGCATAGCAGCACCAGAAACCCCCCCCCCAACAGAAAGCCATGTAAACCCTCTCCTCTCCAAGTTTCTTTGGGTCAGTATTTTATCACAGCAACAGACTCAGACTAGGTCATCAGGGGAGAAGATGAGCTACCATGCATTATGGGCTGGTAACTACTAGGTGGGCTTCATCTGTCAGGACTTCCCAACCCAATGTTGCAGTGAGCCATGGACATCTCTTTCTGCTCCCAAACACCCTCTTAGCTTTCTGCTCTCCCTCCTTGATAGTCAGTTCTCAATGAGGAAAAGCCACAGGTTCTGGAGACTTCCCCAGTCATCAGTAGCTGAGGTCTCCACTCCACAGTGGTAAGAGTGAGTGACTGGTCAATATGGAGAAAAGAGAAAAGGTACCAGTGGCATGTACTAAGAAGCTGAAGGCTTTCCTCATAGCTGTCCCCAAAAGACAGAGGGGGAGTCTTTCTGTCCACCCTATCCTTCAGTGATTTCTAGGGCCTTGATGGTGATAGACAAGCGCTCAGGAGTAACAGGTGAGCAGATGTCAGCAACTGTCTTGGTAGAAATGCCACCATAAGTCACATGCTCAGAAAGGAGAAATAACAGGAATTCTCTGTCTATGACCTGGAAGACTATCTTTAGTGCTGAGGAGAGTGGGGAAGTGAAGGCGGGAAAGAGAAGAAAGAGAAAGCTGAAGAGAAATGGAAGAGAACACTAATGATCCTGAATGAAGCCCTGGGGATAGAGGGACTTGGTGGCAATGGAAGAAGACATATCCCCATCCTCTCTTGAATTCTGCTGTCAACATATTTACATGTGACGGGAAAAACAGACAATCAGGAGACTTAGAGAAGTAGCTGAATTTCCTGCTGGTCTCCAAGAGTTCATCAGACACTGAAGTGCTTACAGCCCAAGCAGAGGTGTCACTTAACCTATAAGCCCTAAAAGGAGGGCGCAGAAAGTTTGGACAGGCTTAGGACAAACTTTAGCTATAAAGTGGGAATTCTAAGTAGATCTTCTCGAGAAGCCAAAGGACAGATGCCAATGAATTTATGGGGTCTACAGATAATGTATACCTTGAAGAGCTGTCTGTCCTGTGATAGACAGAAGGTTCAATGGGAGACACAGGGAAGAGCAAAGCAACTGTCCCCATGGACCTCCACAGACGATTGAAAATTTGTACGTACATAAATCTGTTTGTTCCAAGCAAAGGAAATGGTATCTCACAAAATCATGAGCAGACATATTGGAGAAAGTCGGTTGGTGCTGCACTGAGGATCCAAAAGGTTGGGAGCACATAGTCTGGTAGGAAGCTGTGTGGAGTGGCAGAGGAAGAAGGGAAGACCAGGACAGAACAACCTACTGTTTGCTGAGGAGTGACAGCTCTGAGGGAGCTCTTACAGGCTTGCTTAGTGGGCAGACCTCTAATATATATGATCTAGAAAGAGGGGGCTGGAGAGATGGCTTGGCACTTTAAGGGCTTTTTCTGCTCCTATAGAGGACCTGAATTTGGTTTCCAACGCTCACATCAGGCAGCTCACACAACTGCTTATAACTCCAGCTCCAGGGGATCTTATACCCTCTCAGTCTCTTTGCCTATGCACACACACACACACACACACACGCATGCACGCACGCACACACGCACACATGCTGCATGCACACACAAACACATATGCATACACAGAGACAGACACACAGGTAAATAACATGTAAATAAAAATAAATAAAATAAAATAGCTCTGGAGAGGGGAATGGTAAGACAGAGTGCTATGGTGGGGGAGGGGTAGAAAAGAGGGAGAAGGGCTTACGGTGAGAAAGAGGAAGGAGGGCAGTAGAAAGGGAAGAGGAATAAATAATACCAAGGATGTCTGAAAAGGTCATAAGGAATTATACTAGCTTATGTTTACCTAAAATAATACATAATCATATGTATACAGGGGTGTGTGTGTGTGTATGTGTTAAATAAAGTTACACCACCTTGGATAATAATGCTCCCCTCAAGAGGCATAGGCTCTCTAATAAAAATCCAAGTACATGCAAAGAAAAACTCAAATATGCAAAACCTCCCTTCAAGTTGTTGGTCAGAGGAGGCCAAGAGACTCCCAAAACAATATAGACAACAACCTGCTGTGGGATGCCCAGCCCCAGTTGATTCAGCTACAACACAACCTCTGTATATAAACCTCGTGGGACATCATAGAAGAGGGAAGATTCTAAGAGCCAGAGGACCAGGACATTGGTGCAAGATTATGTCTTCTACATATGACAAAGAGGCTATACCTTCGACATGTCAACAATATGGCTGCCCAAACAAGACCTGCACAGTGATAACACCAATTGGCATGTCACTGTGGATAGGGGAAATCTCACAAGGCTCCACCCCCTAGATGAAAAGCTACAGGCAATTAATGAGTGCCTCAAGAGGAAGGATCAGTCTCCCCAGGAAGGAGCCCCCTAATTGGTTATCCAATCCCAGTCTTACACACATACACATAGGAGCAATACTAAATAGACTCAGCAGGTTGTATTTCTATATTTGTATGTGTGTATCTGCTTTGAGGGGCTGTGGTACTCCCTGGTTGAGGGGAAGGTGTCTCTCCTGAAGGTCTGATTGCTGACACAACACACTGCATCCAAAGCTCCACAGAGGTGTCTAGAGAACATACCTATAGTTCAGAACTTGAAGGCTGGTGATATGATAAAGACAGTTGGTACTTGGTGACTTTCTCACACTGGGGACCCCAGAAGCAAACCCTGAGAGAAGAATTTGAAGCCATGCAGTTAAACTTAGGAAAGGGTCCCAGGAATCTGTGGTTAGACTGCAAAGTTAAGCAAGAATGAGAAGATGCTGGTGCTAAGGAGCGTGCTGCTATAGACAATGGTATGAGGGCCCTTTAGAAGGTCATGCAGGAGAGCTGTGCTGCTATAGACAATGGTATGAGGGCCCTTTAGAAGGTCATGCAGGAGAGCTGTGCTGCTCCTTGGGGTTTGGCACGGCCTTCACCATCTTGAAATAAAATAATGCTAATGGCCCACATGAGACCCTCTGAGAACTTACTACCATTCCCTTCTTAGAGGAAGGAAGCTCAAGGGGTTCACAAGCCTCTCCTCCACAGATTACATTAAAAAGGGAAAGAGCTGGGATTCAGTGGTGCAGCTGCCTTCAAGTCGCCTCTGATTATGTAAATAACCATGATAAACCATGGCTTCACCAAGCTGGACATGATAATAGAATCCTTCCCTTAGGGTGTGGGCACACTCTCTATCTGGGGTAAATGTCTCCCCAGGAAAAGTCACACAACAGGGATGAACATTAACTTTTTACCCTCTGGGTCAAGGAGACTGCAAATGTTTTTCTCCAGCCAACCTATGGATTATCCTCTAGTTACTGTTATGCTGGGCTGGACAAAGCTTCCCCCCAGAAAAGGCCACCAGATCCTCATCCTCTATGAAAAGACACTGAAGCCATGATCAAATGATGGAGTTTTCTACATGGGGATCATCCTGAGTTATCCAAATAGACTCTAAGTTTCCCTCTCACCAGTATCTTTGTAAGAAGAAATTTTTATATGAATACAAAGAAGACGGCATTATGGTCATGGAGGAAGGGGTCAGAGATGCAGCTTCAAGCCAAATAATACAGGCAGCTACGGGGGACTAAAAGAGAGGTAAGCAACCCACAGATTGACCCATCAGGTCTCTGGGTGGAGCCCCAGTGATACTGGCTTTAGACTTCAATCCTCCAGAACAGTCTTTTGTTATAGCAGCCACCAGATGCTGATATATTCATCAAGCACTGCAAAGGGCCCCTTCCTGAGGTGTAAATCACGTGTACTATTGTCTTCCCAGAAAAAGCAGCAGAAATTCTCTCTGGAAGTGTCTCACATGCTTGCAGTGAGATGTCTGTTATCTCCTTGCATAGTGATGAATGTCTATGGGTCAAAACATGCCAGGAGCAGCATTAGCCTTAGAGAGCATGGTCTGAGTTGGGCTCTGTCACTGCACCAATCCCCAGAGCTGTACAAAGCAGGGATCTCTGGGTGCTTCTCTGGGTGGCTCCAAGGTCAAAGTCTTACTTTTCTTTACAAAGGTCAATGTAAGTTGAAGAGACAGTAGATGATAAAGCCCCAGGGAGCCCAGTGTTGGAACAGACAGGAGGTGACAAAGGATAGAGACACCTGTATCCAAGAAACAGCCTCCCTAACTTGCCAGGCATGCACCCAGGTACAAGCCCAGAATTCAGATTTTGGAGCAAACTCTAAGCTACGTTCATCTCCTGATACCCTAGTTGTTAGTAAATACTATGCCAAATATGCCCTGCTCAAATAAATTTAGGTAAAGAGGAGAAAAGCTAATTTAAACTGATTTATTCCTTAAGACAAATAACATTATACAATTTTCTCGATTCTTTCATTGTAGCCTTTTTTGAATCTCTTGGGATTTGTTTCTCAAAAAAACCCCAAAATATCAGATGAAACATGGCAGGGCCCCAGGGAAGGAGATGCTACTCAAAGGTGACCACAGGCCAGCGTGTGAGGTGTTTATGATGGTGGTGAGCCTGACCTGGGTGCTGCTGCTCATCATCCCCCACTCCACAAAGGAGGTGTTATAGTTAGTCCCTATTTTATAGGTGAGTAACCAGAGGCTCTGGCAAGTGAGTGGGGTCTAGAGAATAGGTCACTGGGGAGCATTTGAGGATGACCCAAGGAATAGGGTGAGCTGTACCCAATCAGCCAGCATGGTTCTGAGTTTTCAAAGGCTGACTTACACCTAGGAAGCAAACATAAGAATGCGTCTGCCATCTTGCCTGGGTGATGAGAAAATGGCAGACAGCCAGGGCTCCGGTCCCTGATGTACATGCTCCTTTACCACCAAATGGCCAAATTCCAGTCTCCCCACATTGCTTGGCTTCCTCAGGCCAAATCTGCCCCAGCCAGAGGGTCCACAATTACAGGGAGCTGTCCAGCACGGGGATACTCCCTGCCCTGGTTTCTGCTGGATTGGTTTCACCTCTGTTTCCTTGTCAATGGGAGTAAACTGAGCTGCCTACCAGGGACAGGAAAGCTCAGAATGGCAAGTGGTATCTATGCCTTCTGACCTTCAAAGTCCTGGCTCTACAGAGAGGTGCCACCAGAAGATACTTCCTTGGACCCCAGACTTTGGTAGCCTACCTTGGGCCTGAAGACACTTTGCTGAGTTTGCTGTTCCTCTACCTGACCATGCCACTAAAGCATCTTCCTATCCAAAAAGTGGGCTTTGTTAAAGATGAGGTAAGTAGGTGAAAGTTGACTTCTAAAAGCATTCAGTTATATGCAGACTCTCCTCGCCTGATCTAGAAAGCATGCTCATGTTGTGTTAGGCCGAGGAACCCGGGATAAGCAGATCCATATCATGTCATTGGCTGGGGCTGGTAGGGAGCTTCATATAAGAGCCCCAGAGGAGGGTTTGGAACTGAAACTACAGTGACCACCCCAGCTCCCTGTTCTAAGCATGGACCCTGGACCACTCACTTTACCTGGAAACTTGTTGCCACTGATGAACACAGCCCCATCTGGAACCTACTAACAGAGATTCCTGACCCCAGTGAGAGATCTTCCACTCATTTTCACTCAATTTTAAGATGCTCAAGTCTGAGATTCTCTTACACAGGAACTGGAGACAAGAGGCACAACAGGAAGGAATTAGCTCCCTCTGCTCATAGCTGTAGACCTTTAAAACTGGCAGATGATCAGCAACCCTTGCTCCCAAGAAAGCCCACTCAGACCACCGAGGAGTCCCTTTCACCAACAAACTGCACAAGGGTCCCTGGTCAAAGACAGTGTGGGTGGGAAATTTGCTCACTCATGACCAGCCCAGGTCTGTACCAGTCCCTGTCAGGCCCTGTCAGAGCCCCTTGCCTCTGTCTAGCACAAGCATGGGGGGTAATCCCTCCACCCCAAACTTTTGTGTCTTTGTAAAATGTTTAGTGAAAAACTGCCGACTATGTAAATCAGAGATCATTAGAGGTTGGGTTTTTCCTCAAAGAATGGATTCAGCAAAACGCTGTTTTCTCCCCGGCTCTGGGTCTCTATTTAGGGGATTGGAGCTCTGTTTGTTTATTTATTTATTTATTTATTCATTAGCTGGGCCCACAGTCAAGGAGAAGGGAGCAGGGCCATTAATCTTTCCTGTCATCCGCTCACAGATGTGGAGTTCACACTGCAGCAAATGTGAAGTCAGCAGTACACAGCCACAAGGTGGAAATTTCAAGAGAAATAAGCTTAGAGGAATGAAAAAAATAAAATAAAATAAAAGGGAGTGGGGGTGGGGTGGGGCAAGGAAGAAAGAGACACACAGACCCGGGGAGGGGACACATTTAAGATACAGTCTGTCCCTCCCTGGGTGCCTGTGTGTGCTCAGGGTAATCTTGTTCTCAGCTTGGAGGAGCCATTGATATGTTAATAATAATTTTCCTCTCTCTTCATCCTAAAGAAATAAGTTTGCAAACTGATCCCATGAAGCAGTGTTAAATGTGTGCTGTTTACAGAGTGGCGGCTAGAATGTATTCTCTCTCTCTCTCTCTCTCTCTCTCTCATCTATTTAGTAAGTTCTAGAAATCTCCATGGAAGGGCAAGCTCTCTCAGGCATGAGGTATCCCTTTTGGGAACAGTGTGTGACTGCCAGCCCTTGCAGAGAGACAGCTCTGTGACTGGGCTGCAGGACTAGGCACTTTTCCAAGCGAACAAACCTGTCATACTAAGTGACTCCAATGCCTAGTCCTGACCAGGAACCTGGCTAGCACCAGCTGGGTGAAATCGATCAGAAAACTCAGCCATGGGGCTGGAGAGGTAGCTGAGTGGTTAAGAGCACTGTCTGCACTTCCAGGGGTCTTGAGTTCAATTTCCAACAACCATATGGTGGTTCACAACCACCTATTCTGAGATCTGATGCCCTCTTCTGGCGTGCAGGTAGAGGGCTCATATACATAAGTAAATAAATCTTAGGAAGGAAGGAAGGAAGGAAGGAAGGAAGGAAGGAAGGGAGGAAGGAAACTACTCAGCCACAAGTTTCCTACAGTTGGTGTCTTTTCAAAACCTGGTGAATCCTGGAAGTCCCAATATATCTGTACCATCTTACCAGAGTCAGGAACTCCTGCCTTAGTTTCCCTCATCTGTTCTTGCTTTGAAGACCAAGGCTCTGAGAGTTTAATTCTTTGCTAGACAACTTTTTTTTTCTCAACTGTGCCTAGAGACCATGGGTGGCCAGAGTCCCAGAATGCACTAGCCTACCAGAACATTTCAGAGACCTGACACTGTAGCCATTTCCCAAACCATGTTCTCTGATCCCAGCTTGACAAAAACCTGACTTCATTTCTTGCCTCAAGCTGTAGCCATGCTACTAGTCTGAGATGCTAAGGTCTTAACTACATAACCACACCCAGGTATGGCTCCATCTCAAGTAGGAAAGGCCTAGTCCAGCCTGCCCCGAGTCTGCCCACTCATCCCTGAGCATCGGCAGAGATGCACTGCCTATCCAGGGGAAGCTGAAGTCAGTAATTCTGCTCATCACCATGTGAGCTCCTCAGGCACCCAGACTGTGGATTCATCCAACACTTAGAAACTTTGTGCATTCTCAATGAACGTTTGCATTGAATCCAGGGTCAAAGGTAGAGTTGGGAAAATACCAGCTGACAGAAGACTGTGGTCAGGCTTACGTGGAAAGTACTGGACAAGCTGAACCCTCTTCCCTGAATGAAAGAAAAGAAAAGCGATGTCTGAGCTTGTGTTGAGCAGGATTCTGAGGCTGTGTCTGGACCTGGTGATCCCTTAGAGAGTCTGCCATGTGATAAACGATGCTCTTGCATCATGATAAACATTTGAGCGTAGCTGCCCTGCTGTGTGTTGTGGGATTTTAAAGAGCTGCTTTTCAGAGTGCACTGGCTTTATACAAGTAGAGACAGACAAGCAGTAAAGAAGAAGAACCTGGAGCTGTCAGAGCAGGTGACAGCTGAGTGTGGCCACAGGACCATCTGGGGCTGAGACATATCTGAAACACATACCATAGGGAGCATGAAGTTAGTCCAGGTACACTTCAGTGTTCTAACCAGCACCCACTCCCAGCACCCACATTGGGTGGCAGACACACTTGAATCTCCTTCTAGAACACCTCCACCTCTGTTCATGCCAATTCTTGTGTCTTCATGCAGTTTCAAACCTATAAAATGCAAATACAGTCTAGGCCTAAAAGGAATTGAGAAAGAAATGCTTGCATGCCCTTAGCAGCTGGCATAGCACACGCCACTGCTATAAATATCAACTTCCTGAGAGGCTGCAACCCCAGCATGCAGCCAGCACTATCCCACAACCTCTTCCCTTAGCTTCCATCTCACCTGAGGTTCCAGGCAGATCAAGCCAGAAGCCCCATGCCATCTCTGTTCATGTTTTTCTGTCAGTCATCTCTCCCCTTGCCTCTGCCTCAGTCCTCAGGCTCTTCCTTTAGATCCAGGACTGCCTCCTCTACCACACCTGCATGCCTTCAAAACCTGGGTCCTCTTACTCTACTCTTAATTCTGTCCTAAAATCATAATATACAACACACCAGCACCTTATTTCAGTGAAGGGCCAATGGTAAATAGTTCAGGAATTGCAGGTTTTGTGGAGCAGAGCTGGGATGCTCCAGTGTTCTTTGTTACTGTGATAAAAACCACTGAGACCAAAGGCAACATAGGAAAGGGAAGAGTTTATTTCAGTTCACAGGTCATAGTTCATCTTTAAGGCCAGGCCAGGAATTCAAGCAGGAACTTGAAGCAGAAATTATGAAAGAATTCTGCTTGCTGGTTCACTCTCTGGCTCATGCTCAGCAAACTTTCTTATACTGGCCACTTGCCTAGGGATGGTGATGCCGAAAATGGACTGGGCCCTCTTACATCAGTTAACAATCAAGACAATCCCTGACAGATAAGCTCACAGCCAGTCTGATCTGGGCAAACCCTTAATTGAGAGCCCCCTCCTCAGATGACTCTAAGTTGTGTCAAGTTGGCAGTTAAAGCTGACTAAAGCATAGACCTAGTCCATTTTTCTGGAATCAATCAATGGCCCAGCCAAGGTCAGCTGAGGCCCCAGGCGCCCCTAGACAGAGAGGGAAAGAAACATGATGCTTCTAGCCATTGACCACAGCTTTGATGTGCTCTGTTACGTAGTATTATTTGAACTAGAATCAAAATAATAAAGTGGTAAACTCTCTCCAAGCTGGGCCACTGGAGCTGACTCACCGTATCTCAGGAGACTGCTTGCATACCGATCTCCCATGCTCATCCAGCAGTAGCTTTGTCTGTTTAGATCTCACCAAACTCCATCTATCCAGACAGAAAAAGCGCTGAGCTGAGGAAGTTCTTAGTTCCCAGTTGGCTTTTTCTTTCTGAGTGGGTGAACAGACTGTGGAGTGCTGTGGGAGGCTCCTTGGCCACTGTGGGCTTTGGGGGAGAGTCAGGAATGGCCTTTTTAAAAAGTGACAGATAACCAAATGCATGATGACTCCTGACAACAGGATAGGACTCCACAAACAGAGCTAGCCTTGAGTCTGCTGTGTGTGGCACATGAATGGGGACTTAGTCTGGACCTCTATGACTCATGCGTGAAAGAATCACTTCTTTGGAAATATTCATGAATTTCTGCGGATGGGGGCAGTTTCAATGTGAAGTCATGCTGATGGTCTTGATTCTACAATTCTCAGAATAGCTTCATTTTGCAGGTGTGAACCACCACCTCAGAGACTCATGAGTGGGGGGAGCCCATATGAGCAAACTGCAGATGAAATTCTTAAGGCTGACTTCTTTGAAAACTTGATGAAACATTATTCTAGATAGTTGGCAAAATAATCATAATAAGAAGTAGTTGCTGCTGCTGCTGCTGCTGCTGCTGCTGCTGCTGCTGCTGCTGCTGCTGCTAATGACTATCCCACACTTACAATCCTGTGCAGACCTGCCCATGACATGGTGAGATTTCCCCCACTTTCTCTGCATCTGGATTGTCCTCCTGATACACTTTGACAAACAAAACCTACAGGAAGTCATGGTGCCCTGCCTTTGAGTAAGCTCCTGCTCATCCTTCTGGAGCTCCACCCAGCCTTCCTGGGAACAAGCTGGGACATCCTGTGGGATGAGACAGAAAATACCAATAAGCCATCCAGGCTGGGGGAATCCCAGATAAGCCAGCCCACAGGCAGCCTTAGACACCAGAGCCTGGCCAAGGCCAGAAGAACCGCCCAGCTGAGCTCAGCCCACATTGCCAACCCAGAGAATTGGTAAGCTAAGCAGATGGTAATTGTTTTGACCCAGAGCTTTTGGAATCGTTTTTATGCAGCAAAGCTGATAGTGTCTTTATTTAAAATGTATCAACATCACCTCACACTCATGAGTACTATCAACAACTAAATAAGTATTGGCAAGGATGTTGTTGCAGCCCTGTGGAAAACAAGTTCTTCAAAAAATTAAAAATAGAACCATCATATGATCCAGCAGTTCTTCATTTAGGCATGCACCCAAAAGAATGGAGAGCAGGATCTCAGAGATTCACACACATTCACTATATCATCACTCCCAATAGCCAAAATCTAAAAGCAAGCTAGATGCCCATTAACAGACAAATGAACGGGCAAACCATGAAATATACATGTGCATGCCACTGAACATTACACGGCCTGTAAAGGAAACTCTGCCACATACTACAACATGGACGAGCCATTGGAATATTGTGCTGAGGGAAACACTGCGGTATAAACATCATGTGACTCCACTCATAGGAGATGCTTACAGAGGGCAAGTTCATAGGGAGAGGAAACAGAATCATGGTTGCTAGAACATGAAAATGTGTGGTGTGAATGGCCATCACTGAGTCCCTTAAAAGATGCACTCACACCCAAAGCATGGCCAATGGTTGCTGCTGAGGGCAAGACAGGAGGAGACCAGCAAGAGCCCAGGAAGCATCCTTCTTCATCTCACACAGGTACTGGACCAGCTCTGAGAGCAAGCTGATAGGATTTCAATAAGAAACATCGGGCTGGAGAGATAGCTCAGTGGTTAAGAGCACTGACTGCTCTTCCAGAGGTCCTGAGTTTAATTCCCAGCAACCACATGGTGGCTCACAACCATCTGTAATGGGATCCAATGCCCTCTTCTGGTATGTCTGAAGACAGCTGCAGTGAACTCACATACATAAAATAAATAAATCTTTTAAAAGAAAGGAAGGAAGGAAGACAGACAGACAGACAGATAGATAGATCCACACAGGCTCATGTGTTCAACACTTGGTCCCCAGCTGATAGGTCTCTTAGGACATGAGACCTAATTGATTGAAGAAAGTGATTAGTGGTTGGGCCCTTTTCCTCTTTTTTCTCTGTTTCATGTCCTTCATGAGGTAAGTAGCCTTTTCCCCCAGCACATCCCTGCTGCCATGATGTTCTACCCAAGCACATGGGGCTAAGCAGCCATGGACGGACCCTTCTGAAACCATGAGCCAAGAAAAAAGTGTTCCTCCTTTAAGTTCTTAGTATCAGAACTGTCACAGCAACACCAACATAACCAATCCAGAGCACTTCCTTAGCTGTCAGTCCCTGGGTTTCTCAGCAGACTAATCTAATCCTAGCTTGCCTACAGCACAGAATTGCATAGGGTTCTTGTCTAAAATGCATTCTTGGGTGAAATTCAGGCCGTGGAACCTGAATAGCCACAGGCAAGCCTGAGATTTTTGAGACAGTCCTATTCCCAGTGTCTGCTCTGGCCAGCTGGGGACTGGCTTTTGAGGGTGGGGTTAGCTGAACACTAATGTAGTAGATTCCTAGTGTGTACACAGAGCAAGGTTATTCCTGCAGTGGCAACTCCAGGTGGGTGGGCAAGGGACAGGGACAAACATGGTGTCTTTGCCACCAAATACTTCAGCTTTTGTCCATGTTGGATTCACTCATGAAGATGCCACTGGATAGAAAAGTTCAGTTGCTCATCCAACAAAAAGCAGCTAAGTAAGAGGAGATGGATGTCAAGGTGGCGGGGGGGGGGGGGGGGGGAGGAGGGATGTTTTAACAAGCAAATGACTGACCTAAACTAACATCTGGCTCTCTTCACTACCCTCATCTCCTCTCACCCTTTCTATTTCCTCTCTATCCCTGCATAAGCCCTGGCCTGGATCACAGGGCTGCCCATATCCTGTGCTGACTGATGAGAGGAAGGAACCAGACCCTGGCTTGCCCCTCTGCTCTGTCTCCATTCCCCCCTCTATCTTGTGTGTGATCTCTAAAGGGTTGATCCCACCCAGGATCCACAGGGGGCCTCCTCACCCTATCTAGGATGTCTGGGGGTGGGAGGAGGAGGAAGAAAGAGTAACTTGCTTCACCCACCCCCAAAACATCAGGCCTCCCTGCTCCCAGGGAGCTCCTGCCTCCACCACCTTCATCTATACAACAGGAAGAGGAATCTGGAGACAGGATGTTCCCTTCTCAGTCTGATGGGCACAACCCAGGCAGGATCGCTCATGGTGGTCGCTTCTCCTCTGTCATAAAGAGTAAGGAGGAAGGGCTGGGCACTTGGCTCAAAGGTACCAGCTTGCCTTGCATGAATAAGGTATTAGGTTTGACCCTCGTGTGCTTCAAACAAAAGACACAAAAAGCCAGGAAGCTCATTGAACATCTCACCAAATACTCATATTGTAAAAATCATGTACATGATACATAATGTATAATTTCTGTTCACTTCAAAACTAAGTTTTAAAATATGTACAGGTGTTTCTCATAAATATTTTTGTTTGTTTTCTCAAAATTGATCCTCTCTGAACTTCCTTTTGAATCATTGTTTAAAACATAAGAATCCATATGGCAATACCATTCTCAGCTAAGATAGAAGACATAGTCCTGATTTCAACATCTCTGGTTTTAGAGTTTAGCTTCATGTCTGCAACTTGAAGTTCTATAACCTTGGAGAGAAACGTCGAAGAGTTTGTGATGACTGCTGGAGTTTCTTGTTGTTGTTGGTGGTGGTGGTGGTGGTTGATTGGTTGGCTGGTTGGTTGTTTTTAAGAAATTCTCTTAGGGCTAGAGAGACTGTAGTTCAGTGTTTGGTCTACAAGCATGAGGACCTGCATTTGGATTTCTAGCACCCATGTTTAAGACTGACATGGCAGCCTCCTGTATCCCAGCCCGTAGAAGGCAGAGACAGGATCCCTAGGGCAAGCTGCATAGCTCAGCTAGCACCAGGTTACTCCAGAAACCCTGTGTCAGTAAATAAGTAGAAAGCAGGAAAGTAGGAAGATACCAAGCATCAACTAGGGGCTTACTTACATATACACACACACACACACACACACACACACACACACACACACACAGGCAAACATGCAGTAGCATATGCATGCTCATACAAACACAGAAAGAAAGAAGGGGAAGAGGAAAGGAGGAAGGGAGGCAGGAAGGAGAAAAAAAATTAACCAAAAATGACAGCGGCAAACTAGCCAGCCCCTCCATGAATGACCACTCTGAACAGATCCACCTTCATGCTATCCAGGGCTGCAAAGTCAGAAAGGAGCAAGTAACAAGGAAGGGCATAAAGCCAGGCATCACCCCAGCCAGACTCAGCTCCTAACACTCGAATGGAGTCTTACTGAATATCAAAACAAAAATAGATTATATCTCAGAAACATGAAAATGATTTGACGCTGTGTATATAATCTAATTCAAATAGCAGGCCCCCTAATCGACATTTAATTGATGCAATGATGTTTTCATGACGGTAAATAAACAAAATATATAAACAGAAACATCTTCCTTGATATTTAATGACTACTTAACAGCTATTGGGGTCAGAGATACCGCGCGCGCTAATAAACAAATGCTTAATAATCAATTGGAAGTCATTTGCCTGGTTATTGCTTCATTAAATCAGGATCCGACGTCAGCTATGGGACAATCCTTCCAACAGGAAAACAATGGCTGAGAAATGAAAAAGCCTGAAACAATGGCCCCGGTGTAACCGTGAGTTAACTGGTAGGGTTTCCTCTCCAGCTCTAAAATCAAATGTGCTTAGCTTGCCTGTACGCCAGGCTTTGTGCCTTAAAACAGAGTCTGCCTCCAACCCTGGCTTCATTTGCTATAAATCTCACCCCTACCTTCTCTACCAGGTAATCAAAGTAAGACACCGAACCTGTGCTGAGGGTCCAGCACAGTGACTAGAGGTGGCCCTTCCCTGTGTCATCTGCCACAGTTGTTACAACTCTAACTAGTTACTGATCTCTAAACACTCCTGAAATTCACTCTGGTCACCTCTCCCAGTCAATGCCGCATTAAGCCATTCTTTCCTGGCCCTGCTGGTGGCCCCCTGAGCTTCCAAATCATGTCCATGAAAGGGGCACCACTAACCATGCTGGTCGGTGGTCAGCACTATGTTTGGCTAGGGCTCTGAGCTCTTGTTCCTTCTCAGGAGCCTGGAGAATGAGGCAACCTTTTCCTGTGTCACCTCTGGCTGAGAGCTTCCAGGAAGAGAGACCTATATGGGACCCCATGTGGGCAACCAGGGTCCATCTGCCCAGGCAGATCAGGAGGTAAGTCAGCTGCCCAGGTACATTAAATGAGAAGGGGGGGGAGAGCTATTGGGGGAGGGGATGAGGGAAAAGGGGTGGAGGGATTGGGACGGGTAGGGAAGGAGGTTGAAAAATAGGGAAGCCCTTTAACTTCTTCTCCCAAGTCCCTCTGGGGTATTGGGGTGATATGTGTAGCATGTGCTATTGTACATATGTAGTCTATATGGTATATTACATATGTGTCTGGATGCATGCAGTCTGATATGTGTGCTGCATGTGTTTGTGGCTATGTATGTGTGGTCTGCATGTGGACTGTGTATATGTGTAGTCTGTTTAGAGTGTGTGGTTTGCATCTATGTGTTCTGTGTGTGGTGGGTGTATATGTGTACGTGTGGTTGTATATGAGGGAGTGCACTCATGGATGGTAACAAGCAGATGATAGTGACCAAACAAAGCAGAAAACTCTTGGTGCCAATGGACCATTTACAAGACAGAAATGCTACTAGGGTAAGCAGGGTGCCTAGGAGAGGCTGGCCATGTGCATGATGCTCCCATGGCGCCATCGTGTGGCCAGCCTGTGTGATGACTGAAGGTGCCATCTCCACTGATAAACTACTCTTGGCTCCCCTAGGGTCTTTATCCTTTTGTAGGAAATAAAGTTGTACCCAGGCGCCATATACCCCAGCAGAGCACAGTTCACCATCTTAATGAACTGAGGCAAAGTGGAAGGAAAGAAAGAATCAAGAGGAGGAGCCTGCAGAGTCTCACAGACTTGGGTCTGAAACACCAAGAGTTCCTGGAAGAAAGTACCTCAAGAGGTCAGTCCCCAGTGCAGGGAAGACACAGATGGCAGCTCAGGGGCTCACAAAGGAGTCCCGGGGCCTTGGTGCTGGGGATCCAGGGGGAGAGGAGCCAGAGTCCAGATTTGGCAGGGAGGATGCAGATAGAGAATTCCTCTTCTCCTCAGTTCTGCCCCTCTTCCTTGCTCCTCCCCCTCCTCCTCCTCCTCCTCTTCCTCCTCTTCCTTCCTCCTCCTCCTCCTTTCCTTTTCCTCCTCCCTCCTCCTCCCTCCTCCTCCTTCCTTCTCCTCCTCCTCCCCCTCCTCCTCCTCTACTTCCTCCTCCTCCTCTTCTTCACCCTCTTTCCTTTTCCTCCTCCTCCTCCTTCCTCCTCCCTCCTCCTCCCTCCTCTTCCTTCCTCCTCCTCCCTCCTCCTCCGTCCTCCTTCTTCCTCCTCCTCTCCCTCCTCCTCCCCCCTCTCTCTCCCACCCACCCATACATTGCCTTCCTCTCATTCTCCTTTCTTCCTCTTCTTCCAACCACACCCTCTCCACCCCTTCTCCCTCTTCTTCACTCTTCTCCCTAAACCAGACAGTCCAGGAGAGTTTCCAAGAGCCTCCTATATGACTTCTCACCTCTCTGAAGACTTCTCTGCTGCACTGAACCCCATAAGTATGTGGTCAGATTCGTACAACCTGGTTTTTTAGGGAGAGCTACCTGTACTTCTCTTACCCCGAGGTCATGTGTGGACTTCCAGAATGCTGCTATGGAACACTCAGACTGCCTATGCCTGAGACCGTTGGGGTCACCTTCAATGGCTGTAACCTTAGATAGTTGCTCAGCATCTCCACATCACCCTTCCCCAGATCACATCTATAGGCCAGATACTTCAGTTCTGTTCCCAAAACAGGCACCCCAAGCACTATCAACTCTGAGAGCCAAGAATGCTGGGTAGTTACAAGTCATATGACACAGCAAGGAGCACAGACATGGCCCCAGGTTTGTCCCTTATGTAGTGTTCACTGTCTGCCTTCTCCATCAGCTGACTGTCTATCCTCCACTGAACTCCCAGTGATTGGCGTATATGGTTGGGTGTTGTGTGACTTTTCCCAGGGAGAAATGAATAAGCATCTATTCGCTCAAGATAGGGTACCCCTGCCAGACCATAAGAGCAATTCTGGTCCAGCTCAGTGATCCACTGGCTTTATGCTGCTTACAGGAGGAACATAGGTGACTCTCGGGCAGGAGCTTCATGGGAAAGCCCACCCCACATGAGTGACAGCCCATGCAAGCTGCATCCCTCAAGCTCCCTGCCAATTTGCCTGCAGCCCCACCCCAGTCTCCTCCACCAGCTGGTGTTTACTGTTTTCTACCCCTGCAAGGAGTCCTGTGAATCTCGTGATTTCCTGAGCTTCCTAAGCTTTGGAAACAGCTCCCTATTTCTTGAGTCTTGGGAGCCCCTCCCCCACTCCAGGAAGGCTGAATACAAAGGAATGAATACCCAACACTAGGGCTTAATGAACATCTGTTGATTGATAAATCAGGTCAGTGTGGAGTTCCCACGCACACCATGTCTGCAGGGCAAGGGCTGGGTGAGCGAATCCCAAAGCTGCTCTCCCCTTAGACCACCAAGTACTTTCCTGTCCTCCTGTCTCTGTACTAGCTGGCCTCCTACCCAGGGTGCCCTCTCCACCTTGGCCTAGGCAGTCCTCTGTTCTTTCAGAGGACTTCTGACCACTGTAGGCATAGCCAGGCTCTCAGCGAGCCCCGACTCAGACTTTCCGCCCACCTGACAACTGATGAACAGTTGTCAGTAACCAGGGCCTTGTCTGAGTCCCTGCAGCTACCTCTATCTGAGACTACGGAACCTCCTAACTCCTTTGTTAGGTGGGAAGGGTAAAAGGAAAGAGAGGGAGAGATGGAGGGAAGCAATAGAGAAGTGGGGGTGTGAGGGGTCGGGAGGGAGGGAAGCAAGGCCCTGCTTCTCAGTGACTTTAGGGATCTTCCCCCTCCACCCCACACAGCGTGGAGCCAGCCCCGCTGGGTTACACCAAGTATGGCTGCACAGCGCCCTGTGCCTCCCACCTGCCCTCTCCCAGCACATCCTTCTCACCAGCTCTCTGTGCTTACCTAACTCCTGACTCTCTTCCTGTAGACACTGTCTTTCCAGAGCTGTAGCAGGCACAGCTCTGTCTCTGGAGTTAGCACACCTGCCACTCAGTGCTGACACAAGCAACAGAAACAAGCTAGAAAACGGAGCCTAAATGATACTGGGGGAGGGGTCGAGGGAGGGAGAAGGAATGGAGTCCCCCAGCTGCTGAGGGTGATTTCTGGGGTCTCCACCGAAGACATGAGAGCTATTGCTATTGCCCACTGCCCTTCACCCACCCACCCACCACCTGCAGCTGCTCCTCTGCACACTGAATAAGAGGGAATGCCTCCCGTAAGCATGAGTGCAGGCTGGGCAAAGGTGCCCAGGAGGGGAACCCTTGCCCCCACCGCATGTTACCCAGAAGGTCTGAGCAACCCTGTTTCCCCTCAGCTGCAAACCTTCCTGAAACACTATGGAGAGACTACAAGCCAATCCCCAGCCCCTGAACACTGACAAATAAAACAGCCCTCGAACAGCATTCCCTTAGCCTGTAGGTGCTCGGATCCTGATTTATCTGGGTTTCGAATCTGCTAAAAGAAAGTTGGTAGACTACCCTCCCGGAACAGTTGAGGAAGAGCTGAGTTGAGGCAGCCCTGGGTAGGGAGTCTCCCTTCAACACACACACAGCCTAGCCGCCCTGCCCCCACCTTGGCACAACTCAGAAGGCAAAGAGAGTGCCAAGTAAGGCATCCTCCCTTGATGAGGGGCTGGCACACACCCCCAGTCCCTCTGAGAACAGAGCTATACAGTGGTCTGTCTCTGCTGCTGTGAGGAACACCGTGACCTAAAGGTTGTCTGTCAGCTTACAACCTATGGTCCATCATGAAGGGAAGTCAAAGCAAGAACTTGAGGCAGGAACCATGGAGAGGTGATGCTTTCTGGCTTGCTTTCTATGGCTTGCTCAGTCTACTCTCATATACAACCCCGGACCACTTACCCAAAGATGGCACCACCCACAGTGGAGTAGGCCTTTCAACACCAATTATTAATTAAGAAAATGCCTCTCACATATGCCCACAGGCCAATCTAATGGAAGTCTTTTCTCACTTGAGTTTCCTCGTCCCAGGTGACTCCAGTTTGTGTCACGTTGGGAAAAAAAAATTAAAAAAAGGAGCAGCCCAGGCTCCAGTTGATCTTCCTCAAATCCCAGCAGGGAGTGGTACCCTCCCCTTATAAAGGATAATTCAAGGAAGTCTGTGACTTGCCCAAGCTCACCCTGTGAGGAAAGAATGAGTCAAGACAGAAACCCAAGCCTAACCATCATTCTGAATGATTCTTACTCTTTTTTTTTTTTTTTTTTTTTCCTTTTGCTTTGAGAAAAAGGCACACTGTGGAGATTGTCAAAGAGAGGTCTAGGGAAAGCAGTTTAGCAGTTTAGGAACCCTATGGAGGAAGAAAAAAACAGCTAATGCCATAGTAGGACAATCAAGGCAATAGCCCCCTGGCTCTACTTTGCCTATAGGTGAATCTGATCCATCTCCATGTAGCCTGGCTGAGTCTGGCGGAGGCCCCATAATTCTCTGCCACTCTAGCCTGATTGAAAACAAAAGATGGCCTCATTTGCCTTTAGGACCTGGGAGAATAGACCCTCAAAGTCAAAGAAGAGCCTTCAGACTGGGGTAAGGGTCCATCCTGGCCTCAGCAAAGGAGACTGGCAGCAGGAGAAAAGCAGCAATTGGTGGGACCCACCTTCAGATACCCAGGAGTCAGTGACCACAACCCTTCTCTCCAAGACTTCAGCATCCCACAGAGAAAGGGTAGCCTCTAAATGTCAACAAGATCAGCAGTGGCAGCCCCAAAGGTGGACTGTCACTCCTCCATCCTTAGGGCACAAGATGCCCAACTGTTGTGGACGAAGACAGTAATAATCCCATTTATTGCATTCATTGACCCTGTAGCAGAAGTGAGGTTCTTATGTCACTCTGACCAATCCATGGTGACTACTTGGATCCGGGGCTCTAAGGGCCCAAGGAGCAGCTTCAGGGGCCTGCAAGAACTTTCCCAAGGATGTGTTAGTGATGCCTGCCAAAGAGGAGGTCCAGACGCTCTACAGGAGCATGCACCATCCATCTGAAGAGGAAGAACATGAGACAGTCTAGCACGGTGGCTGTAGAGGGAGACTATCTTCTGAGCCTGCATCTTTGTGTCACTAGCTTATCCAATAATAATCACCTGGCTGCTTAAATTAGTCAGAATCGTTTTTTTCTAACATACACTTTCTCCATGCTTTCAAGTGACCATTAGTGCAAAGTTGTTGTATTTAAGAGTCTTATTAAAAGTTAATAGGGGGGCTGGAGAGATGGCTCAGAGGTTAAAAGCACAGTCTGCTCTTCCAGAGGTCCTGAGTTCAATCCCCAGCAACCATATGGTGGCTCACAACCATCTATAATGAGATCTGGTGCCCTCTTCTGGCCTTCAGGCACACATGCAGGTAGAAAGCTGTATACATAATAAATAAATCTTAAAAAAAAAAAAAAAAAAAAAAAGTTTACAGGAAGTATAATTCTAGAACAAAGAACAATGTCCTGTGTCAGCCTGGACATGATGCTTCCTAAGAAGACATTTGTCCATGACTTGTCTGGGTATTTCTCATTATTCACACTTTCTCTATGGACCATGACTGCTTAGCACTGTCCCTCTATCTCCTCCCTCCCTCTTCTTCCCTCACTCTTCCTCCTCGTCTCCCTCCCTCCTTCCATCCTCCTCTGCCCCATATCTTCTTTCAACTCCTCACCATGGTACATCTGTGCCCTCTCAAGCTGTTTCCTGAGACTCATGATTCCACTCAAGTTGAGAAAAAGAGCCATCACCTTTTCCCATCCTCCTGGATTCAGAGGATTCAGACCGGGCCAGGGGAGACCCTCGCCTTCTCAACTAGGAGGAGCCATTAAGTTGTTCTCTACAGCCAACGTGCCTCTTGCATTTTCTCTGGACTGTCAAAGCATAGCCAAACATTTTATTTCTAAGTAGCCTGCCACCTGTCATGGTGGCCATGGAGCGCATGAAACCATAGCATTGCTGGAATCACAGTCCTGGAAGCTTCTCTCTCCACATGTGTAGTGCCCAGTCTCAGGGAGCTTCATGCCAGAATGTCCTGGACACTTGCAATAATGCAAGAAAATTTGGTTTCATTAGTCAGAGTAGGGACATGGCAATTGTGATATCCCATGCTCTTGTTGGGTCCAAAGATAAAGGCTCATAACAAGAGCTACTGTGTTCAGCAGCCCCTACCACCTCTGTGTGAGGAACGTCAGAGTGGACTACATGTCCCAGTCTACTTTGCAACTGGCTGTGGCCAGTAAGTGGATTCCAGAGAATAAAAGATGACAGGCAGTAATGCAGAAGACTGGCATAGCAAACATCCCACAGGACACTCTCTACTCCACACTGTTTGTCCAATGATCATAAGGGATGCTGAAGCTACAAGGGGGAAGGCACCTGGTCTCTGCATCACAGTATGGAGAGCACCAGCCAGATCATGCAGATTGAGGCTTCTCTGACAAACAGGATTGAGACTGGACAGTCCACTGGTACAGGAGCTACAGTTACCTCAACACTGGTTTCCCTTTCTAGAATTTGCCCTTGGAGTACTGAACCAGAATCTCTCCTGCTTTATGGGAGTTGGTAGGTTTCTACGGAAGTGTCCTGGTAACTCAATAGAAGTATTAAGAGCTTTATTACTCTACCAGGATTCCCCTAGCTCTGGTGACCCCAAGTTCCTACAACTTGGCTCCAGTAGTAAGGACTCATCCGGAAACCATCAGCTATCTGAAAAGAGGCACCTCTGGGTGCTTTCTGAAGCTCTCTGATCCTCCAGTCATAGTCACATTATCCAGTCATATCCAGTCATATGATATCCATAGACAGATATCCAGTCATAGTAACATTCCTGTAGCTCCTTGAACTAACAATTCTTTCCTGCCCCGGGGCCTTTGCACTCACCACTCCTTCCAAACCCAAAATCATCATGGTCCACATCTCTTGACACAATTCAGACCAACTTACCCTGGAAAGGGTTCCTCCTGGGTCATGCAGGGCATAGCATGTGTTACTATATGTGGCCACCCTGGATAGGACTAAAATCTGCCTGGACCAGACAAATAGATACCCACAGACAAATCATCATGAACTGGAAACGGTCTAGCCCTTCTCCAAGACAAAACCTTCATGAATGCCAATATGCAACGGTGGTGATGTGTCCATCAAAGTAGGATTTGGCAAAACCTTCTCCAGGGACTTCAGAGTCTCTAAGAATGAGAAGGACAAGATGACAGTGCCCCCATGGCACATGGTGCTGGCAATACCATACATCCTCACAGTCTGAGTTGGGTCTCTGCATAGGTAGATGGCTCAGGCATCAAGAGGTGACCTCTCCTGCCCTGGGCATAAGACAAGAAGCTAGACCATCACCAAGCCTCTCTTTCCCTCCTAAGTCTGTGTCCCCAGCTCCACAGGGCATGGATACCACCAGCATATCCAAATCCATTCTGCAAATCTTTCCCCCTTGGACCCTTGAAGAGACAAGTGAGAAGTCACTGGAAGCTACAGCGAATAAAGGACGGTGTCTTTCATACCCTGCCCTGTGATGTGGGTATGTGAGGTTATAGAAATGACAACTGGCTACGTGTACTTCACACATCATGGATCCTCCTTTGAGGTCAATGGTTTTCAGACCCACATGACTTATCTCTACCTACCTGTCTCCCTGACTCCCATCCCCATCACAATGTGCTTCTCCTTCAAGCTGTTCCTTACTGGGTCAGAGACTGTCTAACTCTCCATGATAAGTCTTCCAACCATGGGTCTATCTTTTCTCATCCACAGGTTTCCAGAACCCCTACTTGCCTTCCCTGTAACCCAGCACCAATAAGCAGTACCTGCTTCCAAAATCAAATTCTGTCCCAAAGAACATGGTGTGACCTTGAAGTGTGCCCCACCCTCCACACACAGGTGGGAGCATGGGAGGTCCTCACCCTGTCTCTCCCTTCCCCTGTCTGCATAGGTGTAAAGTCCCCAGTGACTAGAGGCAGTTTTGAATCCTTGCTTTACCATCTGCTCACTGTACAACTTTAAACAGGTTTTATGATTCTCTCCGAGATCCAGATACATTGAGTTGAATGATGCAAAATAGATACGCGCATGCTCAAAGCTCTAGATCCAAATCACTGCATAGAGGAACAAGGGACTAACCCTACAACATGGGTACTGAGGCAGAAGGAAGGCTAGATAATCTACCTAGAACTATACTCAGCAAAAGAAAGAGCCAGGATTTGAACTCAGACACCGAGAGCCTTACTCTAAGCCTGTATGTCTCATACTGGCCAAGGAAGTTCCACACCTGGAGCTAAGTGTGTTCACATTCACCTCCATGCATTCAGTGATAGGCTGAGCCCAGGGAGTTGTGAAAGTATAGAAACAGGATCCAGCACTTGTCAAATTTCTGCTTTAATCATGCTGTGTAACAAGCATCCCCAATAGCTCAGAAGTTTCAGTCACCAGGGCTGCCTCTGTGGCTGAATACAAGCTACTTTCTTCTGTTCCCTGTGGCTCACATGCTGGCACCAGTGACCACTTGGAGAATCCTGCTTCCATAGTAAATGGAAAATGCACCCTTTACTATGTAGATGGCACACACACACACACACACACACACACACACACACCACAATCCATTCTAGCACCATATGTAGTTGCCAAGGCCCCTCCCTCCTCTTGGCCCCCCAAATTCCTTCTAAGTAAGTTTAGTAAAGAGTTCTATTCTTAGAAGGCTTCTGATTCCCTCATTCCTGAACTGAAATCTGATCTCAGGTAGCCTGAGAAGATAGCCACAGGCTCTGCTCAGTGACCCCTCAGGTTACAGATGTGCAGCACCTTCTCATTCCCAGACAGCAGCCCCACCCACACACCCCTGGTCCTGATCCCCAAAAGCCATCATGTCTCAGAACAGGCCTAAAGACTGCAGGGAGGAAGCCAAGAGCCAAGCTCAGGAAGACATCAAGCTGAATGGGTCTGGATTTGGGTACACCCGGAGGGAGCAGGAGGAGGCCAGGACCGGCGCTTCTGTGCTCTTAATCTAAGGCTCCAGAGAGAAGAAATAATAACGATGGTAAGCATCCCTCTGCACAGCAGCGCTTCCCACCCTCAAAGGCATCCAGAAAATGCTGACAGGGACGGCTGACAAGCCGCATGCACTGTAATTCACACCGTAACAGCATCTCCGGACTCATGGATTTCTCATTGAAAAATTATGTGATGTCTTTTTGGAAACCCAATACTGAGTTATTGATATCATGAAGCACAGGCACCACTTCCAGCTGATTAACTTCAGACTTCCTGAAGCCTGTTTTTTTTCTCCCTCCAATTTTCAACTTGGTTTTTCCTTTTCTGTTTAAATTGGATCATGGTGCCTGCGTGAACGCCTGAGGGTGCGGAGCTGTGGAGAGGGGGGCCTCTATATACATGGGGGTGTCTTAGATGTGTGTCCTCATCTCGAGGGTGTGAGTGTCCACCTGAGTATGCAGGCAACCTGATGTTTAATCGGGGGTGGGGGAGGGAATGTTCAACTCTGCTACCTTGTGTGCAGGTCTTGTGCATCCGTGTATAGCAACATGTCCATGTGTTATGTATCTGTGTGGTTAATCCGGCATGTGTGGAGGTGAGTGAGGGGGGCATGGAGATAAATGTAGAGGTGCATAGAGATGAGTGTGTTATTGAGGTGCGTGGGGGTAAGGGGGTGAGTGTAGTGTGAAGGTGCATGTGGATATACCTACATATACACCTATATGTGTATATCAAGTATATGCATGGATATAAATGCATGTGAGCATGTGTAGACGTATCTATGTCCAAGAAGCCTTATGAATATGATACATCTCTACTTCACTCCACAGACCTCTGATTTTAGGTGCATACTCATATGTATGTCTAAGTATCCTTTTATCTTCATGATACATGTTCATAGAGGCACAAGGACCATGGTGTTGAACAGCTGAGTTCTAACCTAAGAAAACACTATTAGTTTTGCCTCCTGTCAGGGGTGTGACCCTGAGCAATCTTTTGTGAACTCCCTGGCCTCTACAGAGTGAGGAGAGGTCACCTTGCTGAACAAGGGTAGTGGAAGGACACAGTGGGCTTGTGCACACAAACCTGCATCGTGGCACCCATCCTGTAAGTTCCCAGGTGGGTGTGTCCACATGGCCCAGCCCTGAGAAATGAAAATCTCTCATTCTAGTTGGTGCCAGCTTGAGCCACAGGTGTGGTTTAAACTGTGCCTGGCATCTCCTTGTCTCTGCTTAAAGCACTCTTACAAGAAGCATTCTAGTTTAGCTTCCCAGCATCCAGATATATAGACTGTCTCCAGCGATGAAGGGTGTCTCAGAGCATCTGGGGACCTCATTGTAAGTGGAAAACACCAAGGTGTAGGAGAGGGGGAGTAGCTGCCAGGATAAGGAATGGATTTTTCCACTCATGCCACCAGCACACCTGCTGAGACACAACCGAGGGATCAGCCTCATTGCACAGGTGAGGAACTGGGCTCCGTGAAGCACATGGTGCATGTTTAAACGAAAGCCCACACCGAAGGCCCTGAGCCCCTGGGAGAACTCTGCACCCGACTCTCTTCACCTCCCCTGGCATCCAGAGGACAGCTGGGTTAGTGGATTGGCCTCCTCCACCCTGATGACCCTCACCTCTCACCCCACAATCACATGTGAACCTTCTGTCCATAGCTTCCTATTGGGGAGGGAATGAGGGTGGAATAAAGAAGTTCTCCACTTGGAATCAAAAAATCTGGCTTCAGGTCATGACTCTTGGTCGGGCAACTCTAAGAAGGGCTGTCCCGCCTACTAGTCACATCTTCATCCACCCATCCATCTATTCCCTCATCAAATGAACTGGTACAGGTAAAAGTAAGAACTCACAGACAGTGAGACAGGAGCCTCTTCTCTCAGCATTAATGAACTTGAGCCAACAAAGCCTTCTATGGAGCGGAATGATAGGAACAGTAACTATCTCCTCACTGAACTGGAGAGAGGGCGAGATCAGCGCTGAAGTGTTAATCAGCAGCTTGGATCAGTGTTAATCCAAGGTGGATCGACCAATCTTCCAGTCAAAAATGTCACAGGGAGAGAAGCTTGCCCAGTACGTACAAGGCCTGGGATTTTATCACCAGCACTACAAAAGAATATACTTTTAGTCATCTGGTGAGTGTCTATGACACGTTGTAGGGCTGGAAACACACCATCAGAAGACAATAAATGTACCCCACCTTGGCAGCTTAGATTCTAGTGCTGACAGCACAAACAACAAGCAACCCCCAAAATCTGTCTCAACCCAGGGATTGGGTTAGGGTCCGCTGACCCACCCCTCTCTCAGTGTCTTCCTTCCCTGATCCTCCAGCTGGATACTGTCTAGCCATAACCTGCCAATGGGACCAACAGCAAGTGGAAATTAACCCCTTTGACAAGAATATGAAAGGTGTTTCGAGTCAGAAGGCCAGTGAGGCCCTAGACCCAGTAAGTGTGGCTGTCTCCTTCAAATCAACATTAGACATCTCCTGCCAGATGCTACCACGTCAACCCCTCACCCCACCCCTGCACATCACCAGAGCCCAGGAGGAACCCACCCACATACAGCTCTAAGCCCACTTCTGATTCCAACCCCCAAGGTCTTAGGATCCTACAGGCTGGGACAGTCAACACTCTGGAATATTCATGAATCAACAGCTGCTCCCATATAGTGATATCCATATGGAAAAAGGGAATGTCCTTTTTATTAGATTTCCACTGATACGCCTGAAGAGAACTCACACACAGCATACACACACATCCACACACAGACTATTTTTCTGTTTTGTCTAACAGAGAGAGGCCCCAAGCATTTCAGTCTAACCCTTACCCACGGACAAGGTGTTCCGCGCTGTGCCCCAGAAGGTCTCTGTGACTGAGTGCAAATGTGTTCTTTTTATTATTATTATTATTAGATGAATTGCATCATTAAATTACATTATAAAAGCTAAAAATGCACCATTAATTTTCAAAAACAATAGTAAATACATCTCATTTCTAATACATGATTCTGCATTTAATTTTTGCCTGGGGCCCTTACGGTTTTGGTTTTTTCCCTTAGCTTTACCGTCTCTCTTTATGCAGACTATATAAATGGATCTAAATTGCCAAAGAAATTTTTGCCAAATGTCCGTAATGTGAAAATAAATGAATTTCTAATTGGCTGTTTCAGAAAGAAAAATTACTTTTTGATCTCAGCTCAGCCAAGCAAAAATCTACCTAGACGAGTGATAAGATGGAGCCAACATACAGAAAGACAAAGGCCCCAGACAGTAAAGCCCCAGAATGAAATCTCCCCTGTCTCCCCAGCATTCCACCTGCCACTGAAGGCAGCCTGACCTTAAGCAAACTCAGCGAAGAAGCCATACAGGGACAACCTCTACAAGTCAGCTCTCTGCCCTTGCAGTGACCAGGAAGTCTGGCTGGAGCCCGGCTCAGTAAACCATCTGTTTCTACCCAGCTCCACTACCCCCACCACACGCCATTCAACTTCTGGCAGCCTTGTACCTCCACCTGTAGGATGGTAGTCTCTCCTTCTGTCTTTTGTCAGTCTGTCAGGAGGTATTAGGGCTGACTTCATATCCAAGCCTTCACATGTTGAAACTGCAACCTGGGCCATCTCCAAGCATGACCTAATGTACTGACAGAATCTTTACAGAGGTGTTGCTCTTAACAGAAGCCATTAGTCTGCACTTTTGATTACCAGCGTCTCTGTCTTTATGGGAGAAGAAATGTGGACACAGATACATGCAGCTAGCAAGACGTCATGGGAAAGAGAGAAGATGGCAGCCCACCAGCTAAGAAGAGAGGATAGAGCAGAGCCTTCCCTCCCTACTAACCCAAGTAACACCTGAACTGAGAGTCTGAATTCCAGCTGCTTCTGTGAGAGCAACCCTGGAAACAAGAGCCCAGGACAGAGGAACATGGCAGGCAGTTATTATCCACTGTCCAGTCACCACCCCAGCAGTGGTCCAGGACTGCCTGTTAGGATTTAGGTCCAAGAGCTTTGACCCAAATGCCTTGCTTTGTCTTCACCCAAGAATCAAAGACCAAAATGTCTCTCTTGGAATCTTCTTCTGTCTTTTCTCTTATCTAATATTGTTTCCATCCCTGGGTTAAGCCCTCACCAGTAAGGTGTCAAAGGTCAGAGATAACTTACTTTTCTTCTCCCCAGACAAATGCATAAAACCAATTCATTCCCACTGGGATGAGGCAAAAAGAAAACAGGTGACAGGGTGCCACTTTCTCCTTCATGTTCCAGAACAGGAACACAAGAGCAAGAGAGGCAAGGGATTTGGCCAGGACTTCATGGCTAGGAAGCAGCAAGCTGGGCATGGAGGGTCTAAACTGGGCTTTGTGGTCCAGGGCCCAAGCACCTGATCATGTAACCACTGCCTTTCAAAATTTCAAGATGTGCTGAAAGGCTTTTGTGGGGATAGAGAGCTTTCATACATGGGGGTGGGGGTGCCCTGGAGACTCTGTGCCCAGGGCCTGCCTGCTGAGCTAGAGAAGGGGTGAGAGACAGGAACCAGGAAGGACCAACGGGCAGCTCATGTCACTCCAAGCCCCTTCCAGGAGGTTTCCATCTAAATGTGGCTTAGAGCAGAGGGTCTAGAGAGTGTCCTATGTGAGTAGTCATGAGACTGGAGACATAGAGTGGGCCCTTAAGACCGGATCTTTGAGGACTGAGCCAGAGACTCATGCTTCTGTGCTGGGACTAGGAAAAGGGGTAAGTTGTCTACACATAGGGACAAAACAGGTGGACTGTTTCCTAAATGCCTGCAGACCTCCTCTGCCTAGGATGAGCTCCAGTGTGTGTCTACAAAGGTCAAACCCCTCCACGATGCCTCAGGAGAATTGTCACCATCTCTGTCCTTTGCTAGGTGTTCTGAAGACAGAGCAAGTGAGTTTACCCTTTGACCTCCTATTTAGGAGGACTTCAACTTCCTGTGGTGACTGGAAAGGATTGGGGACGAGGGATGGGAGGACTGTGAAGACGATAAAGGTGAGGAGGGATGACAGTGACCAAGGGCTCCATCCTGAGCCCTAGAGCTCTGGCCATTCCCTCTTCAGTACTCACAGTTAGTTCTCTACCTGCTGCCTCACATCTGTCTCTTGTCACCGGTGACATCTGTCCAGCAGGCCGCACCTGAGATCCATGAGCGCCCTGCTCACCCCTGGCCCTTACCCAACCTCATCGTTGTTCAAAGGGGATTCCCCGTCCTACAACTGCTGAGCTTCAGGCCAGGCCCCTGTTCCTACTCTGGATCCTTCTGACCAGCTGCCACCTCTGGGTCCTGATACTGTCTGGCCCTGACCTGACAAAGCAGAGTGACTCCAAGACCAGGAGCCAGGCAGTTTGTAAAAGCCACCTCCCTCCCCTCTTCCCTCTGGAGCTGTGGCATTAACAACCCAGGAACAGGTGCACACACCCGGCCCTTTCATTAGTATCTCTTTGAGCCTCTGATGGCAGGTGCTAGGAATAAATCCCAGCCACCCAGGAAAAGGATTTACGACCCCAAATTTACACAGGCTGCTTAATCACGGTGCCTTTGCCTCAGACAGACTTTCTGGAGAACAATTTGGCCCACGATTTGTCAGCAGGAAAATGGCCTCATATAAACGGTCTGAGGAAATAAATGTTAATCCAGAACTGGTCCTCCTCCCCCTAATTGCCCGGGGAATTTAAAGGGAGACAAACTTATTTACTCACAGCAGGAAGTAAGCTGTAATAAACCATCACCACTGTGGGTAGAAATGGGCCCCTGTGACAAGCAGGGGGAGGGAGGAGGGATGCAGAGAAGGAAAAGGGCACTCTCCTGCCCAGACGCTCTTGCATTTTAAACCGGAGACCTCTTTGAGGGAAATCATAAATGCCAGACTAATGTATCTGTCTCTCCCTGACTCAGGCAAAGGCAACAGGAAGAGTTCTCGGGAAGGAGGCAAATTAGGTCACCAAGATGGCCCCAGGGGATGTGGAGACTAGAAGACAGTTAGCCAAGTGAGAGGTTACTCACACTCTGTGCTACAGTCTAGGCCCCTGTGGCCAGAATCCTTGGGGGTTGGAAGGCATTAGGCTAAGAGTCACCTCACTCATATGCAGGTCACAAGAACAGGGTGAAACCGCAAGTTCCAAGGGAAAGGAGACCCTGGAAGGCTTGGTGAACAGTCTCTTTACCATCTGTCAGAGGCCAGAGGCTTGTTTTTCAAAATACATACTATATGTATGGAGTCTCACCATTACATAAACGGAGATAATTAAGCCACATGTCAGTAACTCCACTAGTCAGGAGGCAGAGGTAGGAGGGTTGTGAGTTCAAGACCAACCTGGCCTACATAAGGAGACCCTCCCTCAAAGAGAAAAGAAAGGGGGTGGAGTTACTCTTTCTCCACCCTCACTGATTCCCCTGCCCTACTTAAGGTCAGCAAGTTTCTCGCCAGATCTTTCTGTTCTGTTAGGCTCTTCTCACACACCATGCATGCAACACACGTGAACACAAACAACCACACATGAGCACCCACACCTGTAAATCCACAGAGAAATGCATAGTGCCATTTCACGAACTTACATTTTAATACAATGATATCTTACTGAAAGGTTTCCAGAACTCAACTTCACTTCTTGGTGCTGTTCCCACCTGTTTCTGTCAGGTGAGCCAGGCCCAACTTGTGTTCACAACACCAGGCCCAACTCCATGGCTGATCCACCAGTGCTAAGTTACCATCACCCACTGGCCATGTGGGTGCTTTCTAAGCTCTCAGTCCCCTGTAGAACTTGCAGAATCCCAAGTCATGGAATCGGCTCAGATTGAAAGCAAGGGAAAACAGGACTATTTTCTTCAGAGGACGGACTGCAGATATAATAACAGTCCTGAATTCTAGTTGATCATAGTGTCCTTTGGCTACAATCTCCTCCACTCCTGCCACATACAAAGTGCATTTTCTCCATCCTGCCCCCACCAGCACATCTCATCTCATTATAATGAGGATAGAGAAGATGGCTCAGTGGGTAAAGCATTCAGTGCATAAACTCAGAATCCATGTAAAATCCAGATGTGGAAGCATGTGTTTGCAATCCCCACACTCATCTGCTAAAACAGAAAGTAGAAGACACAAGAGTCCCTGTAAGATCATGGGCCAGTTGGCCTGGAGTATGCTGCAGTGACCAACAGAGACAATGGTTCAAACAAACTAGAAGCAAGGCCAGGTGTCCACGGTTGTCTCCTGACTGCTGCAAGTGCACTGTGGCATGCACACTCACATGTGTACCGGAAGAAGAGAAGAAGAGAGAGATAGAGATAAAGAGAGAGAGAGAGAGAGAGAGAGAGAGAGAGAGAGAGAGAGAGAGAGAGAGAGATTTAAGCATGATGAGTGTCACACTGAGGCTTGCTCCCAGGATCTTAACTTAGTCAGTGCTCTAGTTTGAATCTAGAATGCCCTCTTAAGGCTTGCACCTCAGCCAGAGGAAGAGAGTGAGACCTTAACATGACAGGGCCTAGGTAGAAGAAGTTGGTCACCAGAGGGGAGCCTTTGAAGATGATCTTGTCTGTGATGGTTACTTTTGTCAACTAGACACAACCTGAAATCACCTGGGAAGTGAGTCTCAGTGAGGGTTTGTCTAGCTCAGGTTAGCCTGTGGCATTTTCTTGATTATTAGCTGATGTGGGAAGACTCAGTCCATTGTGGGTGGCACCAATTCCTAAGCACTGTATGAGTAGAGAAAGCTAGTTGAGCCCTAAGCATTGCTGCACAGGAACAATATGTTCAAGGAACTTGTGAAGCCCACGTGTTGGGTTCACTGAGGGCAGTCTACTTCGATATATTTCCTAGACATGAACTATCCTTCACTCAGGAGTCTATAAGATGCCTTCTCTCTGTTCCTCTTCTTACAAGGCCACCAGGGTACCACCCTCATGATCTCACTGAACCATCCCAACTTCCCAAAATCCCCATCTCCAAATAACTACACTGGGATTAGGAACATGGGCTGGTGGGACAGAGACACATCTGGTCCTGTGTGTCTGGGTCAGAGCCAGAGGCAGGTGAGTTCATAGGGAACAGAGTCTCCTGGCAGCAAGTTCCCTCCTCAGACCTTGATTCCCCCTCCTAAGCTTGTTTCTTTTCCAGCTGGTGTCCAGGGTTCCACTGTTTCTCAGTGGGGGACTCAGAAGCCTGTCTCCCTGGTGAACAGTTAGTTGTAAGCAGTTTTAGTACAAGTCTATGGGCTTTCCATAGACACCACATTTTTCAAATCTCCATGGGTCTACTATGCATGTGAATAGGAGACATCCTTTCTCATTGAAGGCCTCTCTCTCTCTCTTTCTCTCTCTCTCTCTCCCCTCTGCTCGATGTCTCTGAAGCTTATGAATTTTTTCAAAACCATTATTATTATTTTAGAAGGTTGCTATCCTCATCCTGAGCTTCTCAGGGTTATTTTATTTTTATTACATTTAATTAGCGTGTGTGTGTGTGTGTGTGTGTGTGTGTGTGTGTGTGTGTGTGTGTGACGTATATGGAAATCAGAGGAAAACTTGCCAGAGTCCTTCCCATTCATCCACCACCATGTTGTCCCAGGGATCAACTTGGGTCCTCAGGCTTGGTGGCTCACTGTCAAAGCGTTAAGAAGGCTTCAAGGCAACACCTCGTCTTGTCTTTAACCCCAGCTCATATTTCTTGATAGATGACTTCAATAAGACAGTTCACCTCCCAACCAAAGCCTCAGGCATTCTCTGTCTCTCCAGAATTCAGCAACTGGAGCTCTGTGCTGGTACACACTGCTCTGGGAAGCTGCTGGTCCCTGTGCTGGTACACACTACCCTGGGAAGTCCTCACAGGAGGCTCTGGAAAAGACAGTCCCCTCATCCTGTGGGTGAGGACTCTTAGGACATAGGTGTGGTCTGATGTTGTGAACCAGGATAGGTCAGAGGTGGAACGTGAATCTTTTTATCTACACACACAGCAAGTACTGGGGACCCATAACTAGTCTTACCTGGTTGCATGCCACAGATGGAAGAGTTAATGCCCAACATCCTTACTTCATCTACAGTCCTGTTTACCCATCAAACAAACGGCACCCAAGATGGCAGCTTCTACAACATGAAAGTGAAAAATCAGGTTGATGACCCAGTGTAGGAGACAGGGCAGAGCAGGTAGGCATGTGACCCTGGGGAGCAGGCCCAGGTAGATGGCCTGATACTCGCAGTGGACCACACAATTGTAGCAAAGGTCTTTAGGGGTGGAGGGAAAATAAACCACCTAGCTGGAGTTGCTGCACAGCATGGAGCAGAGGTGAGATCAGAGACACCTAGGAGGAGGTGAGACTGATGGAAGAGAGACTTAGGAACATCATGCCAAGACTTGACACCACCCTGAATGAGAGTGAGGGCAGGGTATGATCTAGGTTTTATTTCCCCTGGACCCTGCTGAGAGACTGACTACCTGACCATCAGCACGCTTTGGTCCAGGGCTGGGAGCTCCAACTCGATCAGGAAGACTTCCTCTTGCCCCTCCCCAGCTGAAGCACCCTCACCCTCACCTCCCCAGCCCTGCTGCACTCTGCTGCTCCCCCTCCTCCCCCTCCATTCTCCAAGCTATCCATGCCCTCCCTTCTCTGACTCCCGAACTCACTCACTTCCCAAGACAAATGGCAGCTCCTTCCTGCCCATCCATCATGGCTCCCAGGCCCATCCATTAGCCAACACTCCCCATCCTGCCCTGGCCCCACGTCCTTGCAGAGGGACGGGGTCCATTGATCAGAGGCCCATCTGCCGCTTGTCACATCCTGGCAGCCCTGACAGCAGGAGACAGAGCTGTTGCTGGCCCAGGCCAAGGGGGAAAGGAAGCTTCCTCCACCCGACTCTCCAAGGCTAGCCAAAGCAGTTTGAGAGAAGGAGTGAGCTGGGATTCATCCAGGTCCCACAGGACAGACCCACAAAAGGTTCCAGTTTCCAAGGGCCCTCCACAACCAACCAGTTCAACCTGGTCAGGAAAGAATTGTGGGAAGGAGGGAATAGAATCCCACCAAACTGTAAAAGACTCGCCATCCCTCCCCAGATCCACTGACCTTGTATCACCAGGGCCCACAAGGCTCTGCAGGGCTCCCCCACCCTGACTGGTACAGGTTCTTACCTTGGCCAGTGACACTTTCTCTCACCATCCTTCTCCACAGTGGGAGACCAAGAAGGTTGTCAGTAGGGACTACACACACACACAACCCCCCCCCCCAAATTCTAGCTAGATTCAGCTTGCGAGAGGCACAGGCAAACCTAAAAGAGTGAAGAGTAGACTGGGGGGTTCCAATGTTCCACCTTAGGCATGAAGGGGAACGATAGGTCAGCAGCTTCTTCCATCCTTGCCTCTTTACCTTCTAGGTGGAGCTGCCCACAGAAGCCAGCGCAGCCACTGGGCCATCCCATGCCCCCTCACCCTGCCTCTATATGTTCAAACAGTGCTTTCACGAAAGTCCCCTCAAAAGTCCACGTGTGCCTAAGACTGGGATCAGAGTCCCAGGGTAGAGGTAGAACTACATGGACAGACACCCCAAGCCTCAGTTCTTCTGCCACTATCCCTTTGAACCTTGCTCAACACAGAGGCAAAAACTAAAATTATTGGGAATTTCAAGATTTCAGGGCACTTCTGAGAAAATGGCCCGTGAGATAGGTCAGGTGACTGTCATGAGGACAGCCCTGCGTCACCCTCTGTCTTTAGTTTGACTTCCATTCCCCTAGATGCTGCCATTATCCTGAGAGAGCCCCTTCCACTGGACCAACCACCCATCACCCTGCTTCCAAGGACCCCCAGCTCTTTAACCCCAAGGACTTCCACTCATCCCCAGGGCTATATCCCTACCTTCCAAATATTAGCTAACACCCCATCAACCTGCAAACCTTCTTCTCCCAGTTCTCCAGGGCCTGACTCCCTCAGACAGCAGCCCCTGTGGACTGCATTAGCTACTTTTCCATTGCTGTGATAAAATACCATGACCCAAAGCAACAATGGAGCTAGGTGTGGTGCCTTTAATTCCAGCACTGGGGAGGCAGAGGCAGGTTGATCTCTGTGAGTTAGAGGCCAACCTGGTCTACAAGGCAAGTCCTTAGAGCCTCTGGCAGGAATAAAGTTTCACAACATCTTGGCTTCACCCGTGAGACCCATGTAGACTCTGCTTCAAAACTAAAGAGAACAGCTGGGCGTGGTCGGGAACACATCTTTAATCCCAGCACTTGGGAGGCAGAGACAGGCGGATCTCTGTGGGTTTGAGGCTGGCATGTTCTACATAATGTAATGATGGTGCCTTGGGCAATCTTGAACCTTAGGAAAGGAACACAGACTCTTTTGGTTTCAGTTCTTTGTATTTTTTTCCTTTTATTTTAGACAGGATCTCACTCTAGCTCAGTCTGACATAAAACTCACTTTGTAATCCAGGCTGGCCTCAGCAACTCCAGCTGTTAGGACTATGGACGAGAACCACCCCACCCAGCTAAATTTAGAATGTTTTTATAGAGGCCCTAATGGTGAAAAGGCAGATGAACCAGAGAATTATTTATTGGTCCCTTAGTGTCCTTTAAAATAAATTTCATCTTTTCATGCAATTCACCATACAAAGGGAAGGCAAGAGACCTGCCTTCTTCATGCTGAGGAGCTGTGAGCTCATCACTGTTCCAAGCCCTCCCTTCTCTCTGAGGTGGGCAGGAGATGGGCCCTCATCTGCTTTGTCCTCAAAGAAGAGTTTAACCCTTTCTAGGCCACCATGACCCAGGCAAGTTTGTGACAGAACTTTGTTCTGCAGTAAAAATACAATGTTCTTCTTAAACGGGATATTGACAAGTAACAGTCAAACATCTGCTTTGTTCCAATTATGTATAAAGTAAGATGTTATGCCATCAGGGGTGCTCATCCTCGTGTGTGTGTGTGTGTGTGTGTGTGTGTGTGTGTCTGTGTCTGTGTCTGTGTGTCTGTGTGTCTCTCTGTCTGTGTCTGTGTGTGTGTGTCTGTGTGTCCCTCTATATGTCTGTGTCTCTGTGTGTGTCTGTGTGTCTGTGTATGTGTCTGTGTTTGCGTGTGTGTCTGTGTGTGTGTCTCTCTGTGTGTCTGTGTGTCTCTGTGTGTGTCTCTGTGTGTGTATGTCTGTGTCTGTGTGTCTCTGTGTGTGTATATCTGTGTCTGTGTGTGTGTCTGTGTAAGTCTATGTGTCTATGTGTCTGTGTGTGTGTCTATGTGTATGTGTGTCTGTGTGTGTGTCTGTGTGTATGTGTGTGCAATTACAACAGAATTTGTAGGTGGTACCCTTGAATCCACATGATTCCAACATGCAGTGAAGTTTGCCTTGAAGGCTTCCAGCACATCAGCATCTCTGATTCCTGAGACCTCCTCATCCCAGGGGACCCTGTCTTGGTGACAGCATCAGAATCGTATCTTAGCAGGATCCCCAGGTGATCCCAGTAGATGCTGGCACTCAAAATCATCACCTGAGACTCAAAATAGTCTCTGCAGACCCTCCTTCCCCCCAGATATCCAGCTACTGCTGATCCCTGCCAGACCAAGCTTCCCTCCTGCTGTCCCAGGCCATGGCCTCCCCTGGAAACAGCATGTCAGAAAAGAACAGAACAGAGGGAGCAGAAACTTTTCATACACCACAGCATTTTGCAGTGATTTTTATCCCACAAGTGCCTTCTCAGTCGGTTCAACACATCTATACTGAGAGTGTCTGCTATGCTCTCAGCACTGTGCTAGGAGCTGAGCAGACACCGTGTGCAGGGCAGGCATGCCCTCCCACAGCTTAGCTGCTGATAGGCAAGACACAATAAGCCATCAGATCAATGTTTTAGAAACTGTAAATTGTGGTGGATAATAGAAATGACACCCACTGAAGACAGGCTTAAGGAATGAAAAACATACAGTCTACCCATGGAAGGAGCCAGCTTCACAGGGATGAGCCACCATGACAGAAGCCACATTGCTATGATGTATGCTTTGTCCCAAAGGCTCATGCAGTGTAAGGACTTTGAGAGGTGGAATACCTCAAAATAAAAAAAGCAACGGAAGCTTGCTTATTATGTATAGTTAAGAGGCAGAGCCTACAAGGAGATAGTCAGATCATGTGACCTTGGCTCTCAAGGGTCTGCACTTTCTCCTGATCTTTTTCAAGTGTGCCCTCTTTTGCACTCACTCCTCCCAATAATCACTCATGCTCCTGCCACATGATGTCATCATCCTGTTACGGTACAAATGTGACAACCCTGAGCTTGGGCTTGCCAGCTTCCAAAACTGCAATCCAACATAAACCTATTTCCCTTTTAAATTCCCCAGCTTCTAGCATTTTGTTATAGTGACAGGAAACAAACTAAGACACATGGCTGAAGCAAAATTCCTAGCATTGAGCCAAAGGTTGAATGTTCCAGAAACATGAATGATGCCAACGTGGCGGCTGGCTGGACTGGAGTGGCGTGAGGAGAACGGAGAAACAGATGGATCCAGGCAGGGCCTGGCAAAGCATCAGCAGTTTGCTTACTGTGTGTACACGGGAGCATATGGGGGGGGGGAGGTTCTAAGCCAGGGGCAGTGATGAATTTTAGTCTCTGAGTATCCTTTCTGACTGCTGGGAAGGGAACAGGCTAGGAACAACCCATGTCTGTGGCACAAATGTCAGATTGTGACACCAGGTGACCCAGATCAGATGGTAGGGTTAGGGTTAGGGTTAGGCAGGGTAGACCCTGTCCCTTCTCTGTGTGGCAGGATCTGTGATCTGCACGGTAACAATAAAGAGAACTGAAGGGAAGGACAAGCTGTGTTGCTCAGGTTTGCAAGATGTGAACCAGATAGCACCACATGCTTAATGCAGTACATTAAACCCAAAGAATAAACCTGAAAGGCCCAGCTATCCACCACGGGCATCACTACGGTGTTCAAGTATGTGGTAGAGAAATGGGAGAGGAAGAGAAGATGAACAGTCTGAGCTCTGTGAGGAGAGGCAAAACTGGAGACACAAAGGTGGTGAAGAACAGCTTATGCGAGTAGCCTGCACTGCCACCTGAGGCCATGGAGACGTGCCAGACCATGCCTGAGTCTGAGGCCATGCAGTGGGGGGTCTATATCCATGCCTGTGGTCCATGTTACCACCAAAGGCCATGTGGATGTCCCTGGTGAGAAGCTGCCTAGGACCATGTTGATGCCCAAGTATTGCACGGGGCTGTACACAGAGCTTTATGCAGATCTATGCAAAGAGCTGGCCCCACCCCTTGCTGGCTGCAGCACTCAGGAGAGCTGGCCCCACCCCTTGCCAGGAGCAGCACTGGGACAGTTGCCCTTCACCTCACCTGGGCAGCACAGTAGAGCTGGTCCTGATGGTGTGGGCACTGGTGAACTGGCCCCAATGTCATGAGAGTGAGAGAAGTGTCCCTGTCCCTGGCTGGCTTTGGCATTGGGTGAGCTAGCTGGGGCAGTGCTGGAGAAATGGCCCTGGTGGTGTGGGTGTGAGAGAACTGGAGGGCTAACCAACTCAACTACCACCCAGACCCAGATCCAAGGCCTTGAGTTGGCCCACCTCAATATCTACCCCATCTATGAACTGCTGGAGCACATGAAGAGGCTGGTCTTATCTCAAACTGCAGGATTTTCATGACACAGAGCAACAAGAGGATATCTCAGAGGAGGCCCCTTGAAGACTCAGTCTAGAGAGTAGAGCAGAAGCCCAGAGGCCTTGAACTAGGCCAATGGTTCATGGCAATGAACATTTCAAGTACAGCTGTATGGGCAAAAGGGAGTACTGTGTGGCACATTTCGGCTTCCACAGCCAGATGTTTGTTCTTTCTTTCTTCCTGTCTTTCTTTTGTTTATTTGTTTGTTTGGGGGTTTTTGTGGGGGGAGGAAGGTGCAGGGTAAAGGATGGATTTGAAGGAATAGGGAGATGAGTGGGATCGGGGTGTATGATGTGAACTTCACAAAGAACCAATAAAAAAGGGGGGGAAAATGAGCAGAAACCTGAGTCTCTAGAACAGCAGTTTCAACCTGTGAGTTGTGACCCCTTTGGGTGTCGCATATCAGATACCCTGCAGATATCAGATATTTACATTACAATTCATAACAGTAGCAAAATTACAGACTTGAAGTAGCAACAAAATTGTCTTATGGTTGGGGGTCACCACAACATGAGGAACTGGATTAAAGGGTTGCAGCACTAGGAAGGGTGAGGACCACTGCTCTCCAGCTGGATTTCCCTGCCTGAGGCAGCCAGCCAGGGACTAGATGGGCCTGTGATTTTACCTTCCAACAATGGCAGGAATGCTGGGTGGAACCCTTGCCAGAGGGTCTTTGTCTCAGGCCATCTTTCTCTGGGGAGTCATCTGCACCCTGTTTTCAGTCAAGCACACTTGTTGGTACAGTCCTGCATGCCCCGTGGATTTCCAGCAGGGGGCAGTAATGCTCATCTAGGATCACATTTATGCAACACTTTGTGAATGACGCCCCCCCACACCCCAGGGTGAACAGGAAGAGAGTCACTTGACTAGATATGGAATCACCTAGGAGACACATTTCTAAGCATGTCTGTGAGGGAGTTTCTATAGAGGTAGAACTGAGAATGTGAGATGCGCCTGATATGTAAGATCCAGTCAGAGTAAGGGCTCTGAACAGAGTAAAAATGGGAAAGAGGGAAGCCAGTGGTACCCACCATTCATCCCTCTCAGCTTCCTCCAGTCTCTCCCATCCTGCATCCACTGCTCTCACCATCATGCCATGATATACTGGACCCTCAGTTATGAGGCAAAATGTGTCCCCTTCCTTAAAACACTTTACTGGAGTATTTTGACACAGCAGTGAAGAAAACAACTAAAATCCCCTCCCCCCCCCCCCCCCGGCCAAGGGTGGGAGTCGGTGGGCAAAGGAAGCTGGCAGGGAAGCCAGATGGTGGCCAGGGAGGGAAAGTCATATCCTGGGGGTACTTTCAAGGCCCTGCTGTGAGAGGGACAAGAGGGGCTGGTGTTTGGGGGAGCTGCAGAAACAAAGAGGCTGTTCACGTGAGGAAAGTCTGCCAGGATGCCGATGGGTGGATCCAAGAGAGTCCCCGCTGTATCCAGAGGTGCTTGGAAAAGTAGCATGCCACCGGATTTGAGTTTGTCTTTCTTTTGTAACCAGTGTACTGGTCAAAGTTCTTGGAGAAACACCCAGAGAGAGAAAGGGAGTGAGGGAAGAAGGGAGGGGGAGGTTTGGCGTGAGGAGCTGTCTCACCGCGCTGTATGGAGGTCACCAAGCCCCAACATCTACAGTCAGCAAGCTACAGATGAGGGGATCAGACCCACTCCAATCCAGCAGGCTCAAGACTCAGGGAGCTACTGGCTCTGTTTAGCTCAAGCCTAAAGGCAGGACAAAAACAAGTGACACCCGGGCAGAGGAGAGGCCCTTACTCACAGGAGGCCCCTGTACATTTGATCTAGTTATCCCTTCTATTGGCTGGGTGAGACCACCCACACTGAGAAGACCATCAATCCACACATTCAAATGTTAAGTCTCTCCCAGAAAAACCCTCACACACTGAGAGTCTGGTATTGATCACAACACACATTGTGTGCCCCATCACACCGATGTGCAAAATTAACCACCACAACTAGGGTGGCTGCAGATGGAGATGTTTGCAGTTATTGTGTGAATTATAAAGTTTTCCTGGGGCTAGAGAGATGGCTCAGCAGTTTAAAGTGCCGGCTGCTCTTCCAGAGGACCTGGGTTCAATTCTCAGCACCCACAGGGTGGCTTGCAACCATCCATAACTTTTCTTGCCTCTGCAAGCACAAGGCATGCATGTTGTACACATACACACATACAAGCAAACCACTCATACACGTAAAATAGCCCTGATTTGTTTTAATTTAGCAGGGTTACCCTTTGCCCATTCTAACAGCATAAGTGATATTCTTAATCAGCTATTAGACATACTTTTTGCTGTCATATGTGTCCAAAAGAATTTGTCCCTTTGATTTTGGGTCTTTCCTTGGGGGAACGGAGATCAAATAGTTCAATATTTTTTACATATTTATTTGTTTGTTTGTTTGTTTGTTTGTTTATCTGTGTCTGTCTGCATATGGGCCTGGGCACAGCGTGGTGCCCACACAAAAGTCCTGTAGGAGTTGGTTCTCTCCTTCCACCACATAGAACCTAGAGATCCAACACATGTCGGTGAGCTTAGCTGTAAGCATCTTTATCCACTGCAGTGTCCTGAAACATCACCATTTTTAGATACCGACTATGCCTATCTTTTAACTTAGCCGTTCTATCCACGGCTGTAGATAAACCCTCTTTATCCAGAGAGCTAATCTTTCCCTTTTTATACTTTCTCTTAGCTTTTTATTAGTTTATCTTTTACTTCCACCCATGTAGGTTTGATTTTAGACCCTAGAATAAAATAGAGATCTGGACGAACTGTTTTCCAAATAACCAGATTTACAGATGGCATTTACTGAATAATCTATCCCTCTTCCACTGATCTGTGAGCCTTCATTTTCTGTGGACCGAGTTTCCATTCAGGACGATCTATCTCATTCCATTGATTTGTCCATCCAGCCTCATGCCTCAGACATACTGGTTTTATGATAGTAGCTTCATCGAGCACTTGAATGCCTGGTGAGGCAAGCCTTTCTCTGAATCCATTTAGCTATCCTCATCTTGGGCTGCCATTGCTGTTGTCTGGGTATTTTTGAACACATGTCTTAGAATCTCTGTGATACCTTTTACCACTTGTGACCACAAGCGGGAGTTTTGTGAAAACATCCTGGGGATGCTGGGCTTCCATGAGACATCCCTAACTTGGTCAGCCAGGTAGCTGCCGTATAGCGGACTTGGGAAACAGACACAGTGGTGAAGATGGCAAACAAGGACGGTGCATTCTGCCCCCCAACTGCTGTAGTGTTTCTGCTAAATAAAAGTCCACTTTTATTCTTATAGGAGCTGAGCAGGAAGATGTTTTACACGGGAGTCTTCACCCATGGTGATCTATGTCCCTTTTACAAACTTATCTCCGGGCTTTGCTCAGTTTATAAGCTCGGTGCAATCTTTCTTCCCTAACGCTTCCTTCCACCCAAGTCCGAAGGAACCTTGAGATTTCCTGTTGGTGATTTAAGGGGCTATAACACGCGCAGGCTAGATTTGTTTTAGTGTCCATAAAACTCAAAAATTTCATAAAACAATTGGTGAAAATAAAATTACCAAAAAATGATCTAATGCCAGCAGACTGTATAATAGTTATGAGAGAAATGGAGACCATGATTCACCGGGGGATAAAAACGACAGTGTATTTATTGCAGTGCGCTGGCAAGAAGCTAATCTGTCCCTTTTACTTTTGAGGCAGGGCAAGAATTCTGATTTTTGTCTTCTGGCTCTCACTCTGACAGGAGAACAGAAGGAGCAAGTGTGAGTGTGTGTGTGTGTGAGTGTGTGTGTGTGTGTATGTGTGTGTGTTGTGTTGGTGTATGTGTGTGTGTTGGTGCGTGTGTGCATGTGCACATATGCACATGTTTGTCTATACATGTGTGTGTTTTGTGTGTTTGTGTGTGTATACATGTGCATGCATGCATGTGTGTCTGTGTCGAATCTGGCCACTGTCAGAAATTCTTGAAAGATATAGATGGCAAAAAAATGAAAACTATTTTATTTGAGTATTGAAAGGGACGCAGAATTCAAAACAAATGCAACTTAAATAGAGAAACTTAGTCCGTGATCTAATGGTGGCGATGGGTGCCTGATGAGGGAAAGGAAACCTAGGGGATTTTCCTGGGTCACACTCTGTATCTCACTGGGAGCCAGTGACACATGAATATACATTTGCCCAAAGTCATTATCCCTTTAACCTAAAATGGCTGAGCTTTATTTAATGTAAAGTATATCTCAATAAAGTTTTTTTTTGGGGGGGGGGTTCCCCTAAAAACTTTAGACTGAAGGCAGGAAGGAGAGCAGAAAGTGGCTTCTGACCTGAGGATGACTGGTCAGACCCAGAATCTAAAACACTGTGAGACCAGAGGGTGCTTCAAGAATGAATGAATGAATAAATGAATGGGCAAGTGCATGACTCCCGCAGAGACAGAGCACATTGTAAGGCAGGAGAAAACTACATAAAGTAGCCTCAGAGAAGACACCATTAGACTGACCTCTCAGGAGAGACAGAGAAATATTGTCTCACTTCACCACCTCAGCTAACGTTCAAATGCTTCTTCTAATGAAGGGGTAGGCTGGTACAGGGTGACTCCACTAGGGTGAAGGAGGTCCCCAGCACACTGGGTTGTACAGCATTCCTGTAGGACCAAGGGAGGCATGCCGTACAGAGCCTCCAACACTGCTCTGAAAACTGTAACTTAGATCAGGCCAGAAGTTGCTCTCAGCCTGACCCACTGTGGTTCTAAAGAACCAGATCTCAGGGAATGAAGCAGGACAGAGGACACCAGCAGGAGGGGAGGCTCCATGGGGAAGAGCCTTATATCCTCCCCTTGAGGGGTGAGGTGCAGAAGAGGCATGACACCAGAGTCTGAGACCTGAAGCCAGAAACAGGAACAGTCTGCAGGGGAATAACCACTACCTCTCCCACCTCAGCCCTATGTGGTTCTGGTCACCACTACCCTGGAAACAAAGGCACAGGGGGAGCCCAGCAGATACAGCCAGCAGAGTCAGCTTGTGGGCCTTAGGGCAAGACAGAACCTTGGAGAAGATGGGGCTATCACAGAGAGTTTGGGAAAGTGTTTTCTGGGTTTCCCTGTAAAGACAAAGGAGGACAAGGTACACAGAGAGGAGTCACACACTTGCTCAGAAGTAGGCATGAGAGTCACTGTACATCAACACTCTGTTAGCCCAGTCCTCTGACCTGGCCATCCCAAAGGCCATATGACCTATCCGGGGCCTACAGTAATCGCTTTAAGATTTATTTATTTGGCCCAGCATGGCGGCATGAGCTTTTAAATTTAGCACTCAGGAGGCAGAGGTAGGTAGGCATGCTGGGTAGTTTTATGTCAACTTGACACCAACTAAAGTCATTTGAGAAGAGGGGATCTCACACATAAAATGCCTCCATAATATCAGGCTGTAGGCAAGTCTGTACAAAATTTTCTTAATTAGTAATTGATGGGGAGGGCCCAGCCCATTGTGGGTGGTGCACTCCATGGGCTGATGGTCCTAGGTTCTATAAGAAAGCAGACTGAGCAAGTATGTAAGCAGCACCCTCCACAGCCTCTGCATCAGCTCCTGCCTCCAGGTTCCTGCCCTGTGTGAGTTCCTGTCCTGACTTCCCTCAGTAATGGACTGTCACCTGGAAGTGTAAACTGAAATAACCCTTTCCTTCCCAAGTTGTCTTGGTTATGGTGTTTCATCACAGCAATAGAAATCTTAACTGAGGCAGTCGATCTCTGTAAGTTTGAGGCCACCCAGGTTTGTCAGAGTGAGTTTCAGGCTAAGCAGGGCTACACAGTGTAAGATTATCTCAAGAAAAACAAAAAACAAAACAAAACCCAACTTCTTTATTTTGTGTGTATGTGTATGTCCATGGATACACCAGTTCTCTATCTCTATACTGGAAAACCTGACTCCAGCCTGGCCTGAGTTGGCCCTGGGGATAAACACCCAGGACCCTGAGAAGCTCTAGGCATAGCTCTCAGCAAGGTAGCTGAGCAAGTTCCCGTGGGCAGCAGTGACTGCAATGTCTCCAGCCCCCAAACCCCCTGGGAGGATCCATGGTCTCTATTCTCCTAATAGAAGGTGTCATCATGAAACTAGTCTGCAGGAGATAGCACACAGACACTGAAATTTACCCCTACCCCAGCTTAACTGCCCAACACACACACAAACACACATACACACACACATGCACACACACAGACATACACATGCACACACACACACTCATGCACAGACACACATATGTATATGCACATGCATAGACATACACACAGACACACACACAGAGACACACACAGACACACAGAGAGACACACAGACACACACAGAGACACATACACACACAGAAACACACATACACACATGCACACACAGAGAGACACAAATACACACACACACATACACACAAACACACACACACACCTATGTGACTCTCATTACTTTTACAGTGTGCAGAGCCTCAGGTCACTGTCACAGGGCTCTGGGCATGGACAATGGAGAAAAGGACTTGAAATTTTGGCCTGGGGGAAGAGAGGAAACAGCTAGATTTTCTCCAATGAAGGAAGGACCCATGTTGGAGAGGAGAATCAGAGCCCCAAAGGAGGGCAAATCTCCCCAGCTACTGTACCCAGAAGGGGCTTTCAGCACCTACCTCCCCTCCCCATGGGTCTCAGAGAGTTCAGCATGTACTCCACACTAAGTAGAAGTACATCTCTGGAAATCCAGGTGTGATGGCTAGTGCTGGTTGTCAATTTGATGTGCCTGGGAAGAAGGAACTTTAATTGATGTGGGTGGGTCCAGTCCACTGAGCAGTACCACTCCCAGGCAGCTGGGCATGAGAAGGGAGAGCACACCAGTAAGCAGCTTTTGTCTGTACGCCCTCCACCAGCTTCTGTCTCCAGGTTCCTACCTTGGCTTCCCTCAGTGACAGACTGTGCTATAAGCCAAGTCAGCCCGTTCCTCCCCAAACTGCTTTTGGTGAATATGTTATCACAGCAACAGAAAGCACACCGGGACAACAAGGCCCCTCCTCCACTTCCTCCTCAAGCTTCAGGGCATGCTGCTAGAACCTTACTGTGGAGGCCAGGGTGAAGGGTTCTGCATCCAACAGGAGAGAAAACCTCCTGCATAGGGAAAAGAGCCTTGGCTCCAGTATCAGGACCCAGAGAAGAGAGACCCCTGGGTCTTCAGAGCCTTCAAGAACCTGCTCTTTCATATCAGCCAGGGTTCTCTAAAGGAAAAGAACTGATAGAAAAAATATATATGTGTGTATGTATATAGAAAGAAAACATCAGCCACAGCATAGATGAACTTGCCAGCAAAGGTGAGGTCAAGTGGACAAAAAGCAAAAGCTTTCTTTCTTCTTCCATGTCCTTTATGTAAGCTGCCGCCTGGAGGTGTGGCTCAGAATTAGGGTGTGTCTTCCCACCTCAAATGATCCAATCCAAAAAGTCCCTCACAGGTGTGGCTAACTGCCAGAGGTTTAGTTTGTTCCAGATGTGATCAAGATGATGACCAAGACTGGTCATCATAGCCATGAACAAAGCTGACTTTATACAGAGAGAAAGGGGGGAGGGAGGGGAAGGGAAGATGTGGAGAGAGAGAGAGAGTGAGAAAGAGAGAGAGAGAGAAAGAGAGTCAGTCTTAGGGCTCCTTGGACAGCCCTGGTGACCATTCTCTCCCAAGCATAGGCTGAACTAGCTTCTGGATTTGGTTATTATCCTCCACGCATCACCATGACAACTCATGAAAATCAGCCTAGTGGGCTGGAAGTCAGCTCAGCCAGGAAAGTGCTGGCCACACGAGCAGGACCCACATTTGATCCCGGCACCTACATAAAAAGCTGAGCAGATATGGTGGGGCATGAATGACGTTGATCCCCATCTGTGGGAGGCAGAAGCATGTAGATCTCTGTGAGTTCAAGGCCAACCTGGACTACATGGCAATTTTTTTGGTTAGGCAGAAAATACTAAAACATACTAAAACCCTGTCTATAAACAAACCAACCAACAAACAAGATGGACATGGTAGCATGTACTTGTAATCCCAGAGCTGAGGAGGTGGAGTCAGGCAGAACCCTTTTGGTCACTGGCCAACCACCCTGGTTAAATCAGTGAGTCCCATATCCCAGTGAGAGACCCTGTCTTAAAAAATAAGGTGGGGGGCTGGAGAGATGGCTCAGCGGTTAAGAGCACTGACTGCTCATCCAGAGGTCCTGAGTTCAACTCCCAGCAACCACGTGGTGGCTCACAACCATCTATAATGGGATCTGATGCCCTCTTCTGGTGTGTCTGAAGACAGCAACAGTGTACTCAGATAAAATAAATAAATCTTAAAAAAATAAAATAAATAAGTTGGATAGTTCCTGAGAAATGACCCAAGGAACAACAAATACACACACAGACACATACACATATATATACATACATATATACATACACACATATACACAGACACACAGAGAGATACTAACATATGCACACATATACACACATATATTCACACATACATACATACACACACATACATATACACAGACACATACATATATACACACAGACACACAGAAAGATACAAACACATACACATACATACATACATACATATACACACACATATACATACACACATACACATACACACATACACACACACACACAGAGAGATACGCACACACAGAGAGACACAGACATACACACACACAACCAACCCAGCACTCAGAGACTCAAGGCAGAAGTTCCTATTCCCAGTCTTTGGGGCAATGGACCCTACGTGTGTCTGGTGAACTGCAGGTCAGGTAGGGCTGCTCACTGGTCTTGGCTGCACTCTTGTGATAAGGGGAAAGTGGATTTCACCTTCCATTAGGAAAAAAGACCAAGTCATGTTCAGAAGGCATGGATATGGCAGGGACAGAGGGCACAATATCTTTTGCAGGCTACCCAGCTACCCAAATCACATGGTGTACAAACTTCCCATGTGGTATTCACTCTATATGTCTTTAACCCAGTGGTCTCGAGTGAGACAGCAGCTCAATTTTAGGATCTGTTTTTTATTTCTATGATGTATTCACATGCCACTGTGCTCAGAAGTCAGCTTCACAAGTGCATGGGCTCCCAGGCTTGCAAAGAAAAGCCTAGTGCCAGAGCTTACTGTGAAGAGACATGTTGTCTCACAGGGAGACAAGTCATCACAACTGTGTGTCCATCCTAAACACACATATAGTGTTTTCTTGCTGGTCTGTCATGTGCATGCCATGTCACAGGCATGCATGCAGACACACCCAGGCTAAAATTCTGTCCTACAGAAACACGTGCAGTGTTAGGAGCCACACAGAGTGAGCACACATAGCCACAGATGTTCACAGGCTCATGGCTCTGGACCCAGACTCTCAAAGAGCCCTGCTCACTCTACATGTACTGTGCACACGTTCTTGCTCCCCGAGTCCCGTGTGAACACACATTCCAGGTCAGCACATTTTGGATCCGTGTCAGAGCGGGCAAACGGATCCACACAGCAACTGCCAAATTTGTCTCCACTGAGGTGTTTTGGCCCTTTAGAAGGATGAATGTTGTCCTTTCAAAGATGAGTTGCCCACCCTACAAATCACTGCTCCTCGGTCCACATCCTCCCACCCCGACCCTCCCCTATTACTCATCTGAAAGGAAATGCAAAGAGTAATAATAATAATTAGACAAGAAACAAATCTCTTGGCCGGGTTAGGGTTTGCTCCACTCAATAAACGGCTGTTTCCCAGGCAACCAGGACAGGTCCACAACAGCAGCTTGTTCCTCTACTGGGTCCAGCAGGAGTTTAAGGGACCAGGTGCATCCAGTCCCAGCCCCAGGCTTGCCCATTAGCTGTACCTCAGTCACACATACAGTGAACAGGAGACAGATGAGCACTTAGCATACCTTGGATTCTACACTAAATGTAGCAAAGCTTAACATCCCCCCTCCCCCCCAAAAAAGGTATGATTTTCTTCTAAAAGGTTGGCATTTATAAGACAACTAGGGAGTTTAATTTCTAAATACTAGTGCTTGTTTGTACTTTTGCAAAAAATGTGAATATATATAAAATGAAATGTACAAGTCTCTCCTGTACACCTAACTTTACTCCCGTAAGATGGTACTACTCTTTCTAGAATTTTCTTTCTATAATTCATGCAGATATTGGCACACTGCTAGGTAAGGGTATGCCTGACTCACACACAGAACTTGGTTTCAGGCACGGCTCTAAGCACGCATGTCCATCACCTCATTTAAACTTGTGATTGCTTCAATACGAACTGTCCCCCATCACTTATTCTGTTGCAGGCCTGCTTCAGGAAGGTGATTGGATCCTCAGGTTTCTGGCCTTATCAATGGATTAACACCTTGATGGATTCATAATTTGGTAGGGTTAAGGGGAGGTTGTAAAAAGTGGAGGTGAGGCTCTGTTGGTGGAAATAAGTCAGTGGGATCAAGTCCTGGTCCCTTTCTGTTTTCCTCTCTCCTTTTCCCGCCTGCCACAGGGTAGGAACCACCTTTCACACACAATTCCACAGCCATGATGTCCTGCCTAAGCTCACAGTACCAACCAGCCACTCGGTCAACCTTCTAGAACCACAGTGAAAATACATCTTCACTGTTCTACATTGTTTCCATGCTGTATTTTGTCACAGCATTGAACAGCTAACTAATACATTTGTATAATAGTGTTATGGGTTAGGTGCTGTGTGCTGTGTAGTTTTGGTGAATGTCCCACGAAAAGCTCATGTCCCAGTGGGGGACTTTGGGAGGTGGTGAGACTTCAGGAGGTACAGCCTAGTGAGATGTCCTTGGGTCATGTGAGTGTACCTGTTGTCATAGCCTTCTGTTGCTGTGATCGAAATGACTAAAAACCACTTGAAGAGGAAGAGCTTATTTTAGCTTCTAGGTCCCAGTCCATCATCTAGAGAAGCCAGAGAAGGAGTTCAAGGCAGAAACCTAGAGAAAGGAACTGAAACAGGAACCACGGGAAAAGGTTACTTACTGGCCTGTCCTTCCTGGCTTGCTCAGCACACTTTCCTGTACAGCCCAGGCCCACTGGCTGAGGGACAGTGCTGCCCACAGTGGGATCAGCCCTCCAGTATCCATCATCAGTCAAAACAATTCCTCAAAGACTTCTCCACATGCCAACCTGTTGAAGGGACTTCTTCAGTTGAGACTCCCTCTTCCCAGGTGACTCTAGTTACTGTCAATTAGACAAAAAAATGACCTAAAGCAATATTCAAACCATCACAGGAATTAAAACACAGAAAACAGTCCAAGGCAGACAGAGCAGAGTCAGGATTCGAGGAAAGAAATGAATTGACTGGAGCTTCTCTATGTGTACCAGCTTGTTCTGGAATTGCATTAAATATGGGGTGGTGGAGTGGTATCTCAGATAATTTGGGGTATCTAAAGTAGGGGTGACCTGGGTCTCCTTTCCTATCTTTGGTCCTGATGGACATGACAGGGAACAGCCCCAGAGTAACACTAAGCAGAAGCTGAGAACGTGCATCAGAAAACGATCCAAGAAATGGCATAGAAAAGGGTTTTGCTGAGCAAGCACCCTGGCAATATCAATGCTGACCCAAGATACCTTCACAGGTACCGTCATGCAGTGAGGAGTCATGACCTAGCAAAGACTTCCCACTTAAGCACGTAGCACTCCCAAATACAGCACTCCATCAAGGAGATAAAGGAGGGTGATATTTTACTTGACTGAGGACCCCCTCGTGGGCCAAGGAAGTCTTGGGTTAGGCGAATTCTGCCTTCTAGTGAAGGCTATGTGTCTTTGAGAGGGGGGAGGAAATACTGAGACAGAAATCAAATTCAATTACAGAGAAACGAAAACATAAATGTCTTGTCCACCTGGGTTGTAGAAAGCCCTAAATGACCACACACATTGTGTATCTTGTGTCACTTCCAAATTGCTCTCCTCGAGGGCTGTACCAATTTGTGCTTCCTTAATAAACATGTAAGTGTGCCATTCTCCCAGACCCACGCAGAGATTCATTGCCAATATGAAAGATACAAAAAAAAAAAAAAAAAAAAAATACTAAGTTCACTTCGTTCCAACTGGATAATCAGTTACGGTCACCACTCGGTTGTGTGATGGATTCTGTCCACACCAGCTCTTGGCACAGAAACTGGAAGAGAATGTGAAACTGATTTTAACGAATTCAGAACAGTGGGTTCTTGGCTGGGGAACTACTCTGGCTTACTGAGGGATGTTGTGCCTTGGTGGGTGGTGAGCATCACGTCCAAGGCAACATAACAGGAAAGACTGTATCAGCAGAATGCAGGGTCAGGTTGATGTGGGGTGGTCTTCAAGGTTCATCCGAGACAGAAATTCTGATGCTATGGTCCCCAGAGCCCAGGAGATGCCTCTACCCCTCTGTCAGCCCCAGTCCCTCATCATCTCTCTCCTCAAGAGTCACTTCCTCCCAGTGACTCATTCCTATCAGGCTCTAGATAGCCCCAGAGCTAATAACCCTAGGTTCTTTGTCTTTCTGGATCTTTGCCTCTTTTGAAATTTTACCCTGTATTTATTTATTTGTGTGTGTGTGTGTGTGTGTGTGTGTGTGTGTGTGTGTATGTGTGTGCGCTCATATACACGAGAATGTATAAGAACGCCCTCAGAAGTCAGAGAGTATCAGATCCTCCAAAGCTGGAACTACAGGTACTTTGAGTCATCTAATGTGGGCGCTTGGAACCAGGTCCTCTGGAAAGGCAGCAGGTGCTTCCCTGCTGAGCCCTGTCTCCAACCCTCCTCTAACTCTTCTCTGCATCCATGCGGACTTCTCAGAGCTCAAAGAAGATTCATAAGGTTCTAGAATTCAACTTGAGATGTTCGTCTTACAGCAATGCAACATCCCAATAAACCCAGCATAGTTGGGAAATATCTTACCCCAAACCTACCTGACTTGTGTCTAAGTAACTGAACACTGGAGGTTAGCCACAGCACACTGTAAAGCCTCAGGTTCTCCCCTCATGATCACAGGCATGCCTGGGAGCTGAGGTCTCCCAAGGGAGTAACCAGTTCAAACTTTAATGTAGAGTTTCTGCTGACCGGGTACAGATGTACACCCTCTGAGTTTGGATTATCGTAAGTCAGAGATCATTCATATATAGGCTGCTTAAACTCCCCTGTGGCCATATCAGTGAGGTTGCTTGGTCTTTCCCATATAGCCCAGTCTACTCTTAACCCCCTGCTGTGGAGAGTCCTTTCAATGTCCTACACTCTCCCCAGGGAAGCTGGGGGAGTGATCTCCACACGTACAATAACTCTTGATGTTCCAGGAACAGGCTCCTACCCAGTTTTGGTTTCCAGGGCTGCTATAAGGAATTGCCACAAACTTGGTGGCATAAAATAAGTGGCACATCTTCCCATACAGCCCTGTCCCGGAGGTGCCAGCAGGATGGGGTTCTTCTGAAGCACCTAAGGAGGGATCAACTCTCTGCCCTCTCTGAGCTGCTGGTCCTCATGGTGCCCAGGCTGGTAACTGCACAGACTCTGTTCCTCTGGGTCCATCTCTGCATCACCTGTTCCTCTGTGCCCTGCCCCTGTATCTTAATCTCCCTTCCTACAGAAGCCACACGGAAGCTAGGAACACTCTGCTCACCCCACAGCTCAGTTTGAGCTCCTCAGTTTAATGACATCTCAAAGAGCCTTTTTTCAAATAAGGGTCATAGCCACAAGTTCTGCTCTGTGTGTATACGTGTGTTCACGTGTTCATGTACGTGCAGGTACAGGTATGCACTTTTGTGTGTAGAGGTTAGAGGTCAACTTCAAACTTCCTCCTAAGCTACCCACCTACTTTTTTGGAAACAAAGTTTCCCTTGGCCTAGAACTCACTAAGTAGACTAGATTAGCTGGCCAGTAAGTCACAGGGATCTACTAGTCTATGCATGCTCACACCCCCTTGGCATCATGCCCAGTATGTTTTGAACATGGGTTCTGAGGATCTAAGTGCAGGTTTTCACACTGGCAAAGCAAGCACTTTACTAAGTGAGCCTTCTTCTGGACCCCACAATCACATGTGCTAAGTGGACGTGTCTTTGGGGACACTGTTATTCAAGTAAACACCTCCCCTATGTTTAATGTTCTGGAAACGGAATGGCCTTCAGGCTGCCTCCATTCCTCACAAAATGTCAAGTCCACTCTGTCCCCACAGTGCTGACATGACCTGTCTGATTGCTCCCATGCCAGTGGGTACTGCTCCAGCTTTTCTCCCAAAGTGGCATGTGGACATTTGCCAAATGCCAGCTGAAGGTATAAGACACTCTCCATTGAATCTTCTCGAGCTCCCAGGAGCAGTACCAGGAAGGGAATGCACTCAGGATAGACTTGAGCTCTCTTAGCTCCACCTTTGACTGCAGCAAGGTTTTGAGCCATTCCGTGTACCAGTTTCCTTGTCTAAAATGAGGATCACCACACCCAACTTGACTGTCAGTGCTATGAACTCGTACCTAGTCTCTCTTCTTCTCTCAGGCTTAAGGTCTTGCACACAGAATCCCACCTAATGACTCTTTCCCTTTTCGGGTCCTTTCTCCTTTTTGGGCCATAGCTGCTTTCACATTTTGACTAATTTGTTACCAACTGAGGAGAGCAATCCAGGCAAGCTAGTATCAATAGCTAGTGTTAAAGCCAGCTAACAAAGCACAAGAGGCCCCACCCCGTAGCTTTGGCACCCACCCCTATGCTTCCTGTCTTCTTCTCATATGATGCCCACATAATGAGGATGTCCTTGCTGACCTCTAGGTCTCTCATTTAATTCTCCAGAGGGAGGATTTGATTGCTCACTGGCCAGACAACAAGTTGACCAAACTTGAACCTGATTGACCGAGAGTGAGAATAGACTAGGGAGCAGCTGGCTTCAGTGTGAGTCTATTAGCCCTCATCAGTGCCTGCATCTAAGAAACATGTCCACTCTCATGTCCACTCTGGCAGAGCTGCTGGTTCTCAGAGGCCTAGCTGGGCACCCCATGGCAGTTTCATTGGTTCTTGGGGTGAGGAGGGGCTGCCACATCTGTGGGCACATGAATCGTTTCTACATTAATGCTATACTTAAGCTCTGGTTATGGCCCTCAGCACACACAGAATGCACTGGGCACTTTATAAGTGCTATCCCCTCCTCCACAGCAGCCTCTCCAGGCCGGGTTCTGGCCACTGAAGTACAGCAGTAAACAAGACAGACAAGCCCTGCCCCCAAAGATAAACTCTACTAAGGGCCAAAAGGAGCAAACAAAAGCATAATGACAGGTATGGATTGTGTAGTCTGTGTCACACCTTAAGTCACATAGTATATACCATACTCCATTTGTCAAATGCAATACAGTATCCAATAGTATGGATCAATACGCACATTCATCTAGTTAGTATCCATGTAGTAAAAGAATAAAACAGAGCGAGGGAGTGGAGTAAAAGGTGTTCTGTTTTAGACAAGGTGGCAGGAAGTGACATCAGAGAACAGACCTAAAGGAAAAGAAATGTGAACCGTATAAAGCTCTAGAGGGAGGGTGTGCCAGCCCTATTAAACAGCAAGGCTCTGGCTAGAACGTGGGAAAGAACTGTTCCCGACATTTTCAGATGCGGAGTCCTTGGGCCCAGCCTCAAAGAGGCTCCTGGTGATACTGACCCAGGTGGCCCATAGACCACATGTGAAGAAAATATAGTTTTACATTTCTTTCATGGTTCAGATCCCTGAGTGTTCTCAATGAGTCTGCTCCATGCTTTTATAAAAACCTCCAGGATTTAAGAGCCACATATCCTAATGTTAGCTCGCAGAGCTCGGCAGGTCCTCCCAACCCTTTCCCGTGTGTCCATGTGATCCTCACTGTACTGGCTGGTTTTGTGTCAACTTGACACAAGCTGGAGTTATCACAGAGAAAGGAGTTTCAGTTGAGAAAATGCCTCCAGGAAATCCAGTGGTAAGGCATTTTCTCAATTAGTGATCAAGGGGGGAGGACCCCTTGTGGGTGGTACCATCTGTGGGCTGGTAGTCTTGGGCTCTATAAGAAAGTCAGCTGATCAAGCCAGGAGATGTGAGCAAGCCAGTAAGGAACATCCCTCCATGGCTTCTACTCCTGATCCCTGACCTGCTTGAGTTCCAGTCCTGACTTCCTCTGGTGATGAACAGCAACATGGAAGTGTAAGTTGAATAAACCCTTTCCTCCTCAACTTGCTTCTTGGTCATGATGTTTGTGCAGGAATAGAAACCCTGACTAAGACACTCAGCAACCAGTAATGCAGATGGAGCTCAGCCAAGCTTCTGAGATAAGTGCCGACCAGCTGGTCTGGAACTGTAGGTGAGTGAAGGGTCAGAATGGGTGTAAGCTGAACACTTACACCCATTCTGACCCTTAACACCAGGGAGACACACATGGGTGAGAGAGGCCTCCCCAGACACAGCCGTGGTCTAAGCCATGGTCTACGTACCTGCCCTGCAAAACCCAGACTCTGAAAGAATAGCACAGTTCTGGATCTGGAGGTCAGACGGTTGGGCTCAAGTCGTGTCTGTTTGTCATTGGTCACCCGACTTCGAAAGTGATTAAAGCTCTGAGTTCCAACAACATTATCAAAAGAATGGATATAAATCATAGCAATATTTAGGGTTAGAGAAGATGACACATGGGAAACCCTTTGTGAAATCTTTCACATACAAATGCATTCCGTGAGAAAAAAATAAATTGAGACAGGGTCTCAGGTATCCCAGGCTGGTTTCAGTTTACTATGTAGCCAAGGATGGCCTTGAACTTCTGACCCTCCCATATCTCTATCTCCCAGGTGCTGGGATTACAGGCAGGTGCTACCAGGCCATTTTACATTCCATTTTATATGAGAAACGTAGCTCTTGCTATACATAATTCTATCATTCAATCCACACAAAGTTAATGTGCCAACAGCCCATGGCCAATGTACAGTGGGACATTGGGCAAACCCCAGTCCAACAAGTAGGGACTTCCCAAAGATGATTCTACCCTTTACTGGATCTCTCCAAGAATGTCAAAGGATGGTAAGTTCATTACCCATCACACTTTAATATCTCAGTACCCCACAACTACCCAGCCCCCCCCTCTGCTCCTTATCCAAAGCATGTTCTCTCTCTTATCATGTGTGCACACGTGTGTGATGGGCACATACTCACAAAAGCATTCTTTCACCCCACCACACGGGCCTCTCACCTCCTCCCCTCCCTCCCTCCCAAGTGCACATCACTTCTCTAGGGAACAGTGCAGCCATTTAGATGTACTTTCCAGGTCCCCACTTCACCATCCATCCTCCCAAGCTGTAATTATCTAGACTCTCAAATCCACGTTGCATCCGTGGGACCACGAGGTAGGGAGGTAGGGAGGTCAGCTTTAGAGCATGAAGAACATCCCAGAAGCCAATGCTCCTCTCTGAGGCACATGTGACGTGGTGGCAGGTAAATAAGCACACACGCCTGGGCACAGTTGTGCACATGAGTGTGCTGAGGCACAGGTGTGTGGCTGTGCACTTGTGTCGTGTGCAAATGCCATCTGCTCTATTAGCACACATGCAGACATACACAGACACATTTGTATATATGGTATCATGTGTGTGTACATGAAAGCACACATGTAAGTCCTTGTGCTTTAATTTGGGGACCCACACATACCTATGCCATTTGTGCTCCGTGCACCTTGCTTTCCAAGTCTGTGTCACACAGAGAGGCCAGGCAAGCCGTGGCTGAGCCAGCCCTCACCCCCACACCCCCTCCCTCCCAGCTGCTTCCAGAAACAAAGACAGTTTAGCAAGGAACTCCCCAGCTAAGCGGTTTTTTTAAGACCTTCAACCAGCAGCCGCTGCGCTGCGCTGAATGTCTCACTTTATTAGTGAGTTTGGCCTTGGGTGTCTGGCTGTTTGATCAATCCTGCTGGGGGTCAGTGATATTTCCTCCCAGGCCCCCCCTGCCCTGCCCTGCCTCCCCTCCACACCTGATGAACAGCAAGCCCCTGGACCGCTGATCACCTATTGATTTTCCAGCCCGAGGCTGCCTCCGCAGCCAGCTGCCATCTCCAGCCCTGTCACAGGGACCACTTGGTGACTAACTGATCCCTGGGTCCCTCCTAAGTTCCCCGCCCCTCACTGCAGACCCAGATTCCCCAGCATTGCCCAGGCCTAGGCTAAGTATAATTCCGACCTCTCTCCAGGGCTCTGGGCCAGGCTGTGGATTCCAAATGGGAACCTTTCTCCGTGGCTCTTCCCATCCTGCCTTAGATGCTCAGCTTTGTGACCTTAGACAAGTCACCTTAACTACTACTTTAGTTCCTCTCTTGTAAACCTGGACAATGTAAGAGTCCATCATGAGCTAGTAAATCGACTCTTTCGGTAGGTCACTTCTGACCTACCGAAAAGTGAGAACTGACTCCCACAAATGATCCTTAGACTTCCCCCACGCACAACGTTACATGCCACTACCATCTGCGAATTAAAAAAAAAAAAAAAAAATCTAGTAAAAGTCAGAAGGGAGAGGCAGGTCTCTGTAAGTTCCAGTCCAGCCAGTGCTACATGGCGATGAACCAAAAAGAAACAAAAGGCACTGGAAACATATTAAATAAAAGAATCTGTCCAACTTGTACGTACGGCAGAAGCTCCCGGAGCCTGAACTGTGGGACTCTAGAGTCCACAGGCCTTTCCAGGAAGTCCACAAAACCCAGCCCCCTCTGTCTGTCTGTCTCTCTTTCCCTCTCTGACAGCAAACCATTTGAATTCTCAGTGTACTGTTCCAGGAGCATGTGACAGTGCCAAACTTTGTCGTCAGAAAATGGAAGCCCAGCTGTCTCTCACAACAGGGTGCAGCACTTCCTCCCTTGGCATTTTGTGTGTTGGAAAATACAGCTGAGTCATAAAAACTTTATTTGTGTTCGCATACATTTATTATAGTTCTTTTAAATAAATTATACACAAGGATCATTGACCTTTCGGTCTTAATTCCTAAGATAGTAAATAGTGAGGGATATAAACGGCTCTTACAAAAGCCCACTGAGGTCCTCCGTAACCGTGGGGCAGGGGGGTGCGTGTGGACCCTCATAGACACACATGCAGATGCCTCAGCACACGTATGCATTCCAGTGGGAAGGCCAGGAATCAAACTTGTCTATCATTCTACAGGAGCCATCCACCTTGTTTTTTGAGACTGAGTCTCCTCTTAGGACCTGGGACTTGTCAACTGAGCTGGGCTGTCTGGCCAGTGAGTTTCAGGGCTCTCTTATGTCCTTGGTGCTGGGATTACAGGCATATCCCACCATGCCCAGATTTTTGCTGGGACCTGAACTCAGGTCATGCTCCAGTCTCAGATAGGGTTTCTGTTGCTTTGAAAAATACACAATGAAAAGCAACTTGGAGCCAGGCTGTGGTAGCGCACGCCTTTAATCCCAGCACTCGGGAGGCAGAGGCAGGTGGATTTCTGAGTTCGAGGCCAGCTTGGTCTACAGAGTGAGTTCCAGGACAGCCAGGGCTATACAGAGAAACCCCGTCTAGAAAAACCAAAAAAAAAAAAAAAGGAAAAGAAAGAAGAAAGAAAAAAGAAAAAAGAAAAGCAACTTGGCGAGGAAGGGGTTCGTTTTGGCTTACAGCTCCACATCACAGTCAACCGCTGAGGGACATCTGGGCAGGCACTTGGAAGAAGGAGCTGATGCAGAGGCCATGGAGGTGCTGCTTACTGTATTACTCCATGTTGCTTGTTCCTCCTGGTTTTGTAGAGCACCCAGGACCAGCCCAGAGGTAGATGGGACTTCCCACAATGAACTGAACCCTCCCACTTCAATCCTCAGTCAAGAAAATGTACCACAGGTTTGCCCACAGGCCTATTTGATAGGGTCATTTTCTCAATCAAGGCTCCTTCTTTCCAAATGACTCTAGCTGTGTCACATTGACATAAAGCTAACTAGCACATTGCCTACACCATTTCCTTGGCCCCTTATGATAGCTATTCTTGGTTGCCAACTCCACTACATCTGGAATTAACTTAAACCCAAGCAGCTAGGTATGTGAGGGATTTTTTTCTTAATCAAATAATTTGCAGTGGGAAGACCCACTTGTAAATCTGATCTTTTGAGGTGATCTTTTGATCCTTTAATCTGGGCCACACTGCTGGCAGCCTATAGAAAGGACATGGAAGGGGGAAGCTTGCTCTTTTGCTCTCTTTGCTGGCTTGCGCTTGCTCTTGCTCTTGCTGGCAAGTCCATTCCTTCACTGGCATAGAGCCAACTTCTTCGAGGTTCCAGCAGATACTGAAGACCAGCTGAGACTGTCAGCCTGTGAACTGAGCAACTACTGGACTCTTAGACCTTCTATTGGTAGACAGCCATGGCTGGACTAGCTGGAACATAGTCTGTAAGCCATTCTAATAAATCCCATATATATATATATATAATCAGTTCTGTTCTGCCCCACTTGAACTGAGGGATGCCAGAGGTTTGGGAGACATTGTCCCTGGTCAAAGATCTGTTCCCATAGCCACAGGCACAAAGGCAGGGCCCCTCTGATGGTTCTGAGCATCATTCCTGTGACATTCTTGGCTATGCTCTACATCTGGCTCTCCTCAGCTTAAGGTCAGGACTCTTCCCAAGGGAGGAGGCAGTGGCCCTAATTGTACCTCTTGCTGCAGATGGGCTGGGGGAGCAGTTGGGACCTCAGTTACCCCTTGTTCAGCATGTCCCACCATCAGACACAGTGAAAACCCTCTGGTTTGGTCACTTCATCCCACTGACCGCTTCAAAGGTCAGCTCTTAAAAAACTACACCAGTATGTTGTAACAAGCAGGACAAGGCATGTTGACAACTGGAGCAAAAGCCAGTGCCCCAAGCTGTGGCTGTGGCCTCTGCACAGGGGGGACCTAGGGTCAGACTATAGCTCTAATAACAGTCTTTTAAAAAAGATTTTAAAAAATTGAGGCCATGCCCAAGATGACCCCAGCCCAGTACCACATGGGGCATAGCACTCCTGAGATGACCCAGATGCTCAGAGACCCCAGGTGCCACTAAGAGGAGCAAGTAAGTGGTAGAGAGATGGACAAGAAAGAGAAACAGAAGGGCGGGGGCACAATGAAGAGAAGCAGAACTGGAGACTCGAGGGGAGTGAGGAACACCTGAGATGAGTAGTGGGTGATGCCGCCTGGGACCATGGTGGGGTCCTGGCCTGGTGTACCGGCTGGTTGTGTGTGCCAACTTGACACAAGCTGGAGTTATCACAGAGAAAGGAGCCTCCCTTGAGGAAATGCCTCCATGAGATCCAGCTGTAAGGCATTTCCTCAATTAGTGATCAAGGGGGGAGAGCCCATTGTGGTGGTCCAATCCCTGGGCTGGTGGTCTTGGGTTCTTAAGAGAGCAAACTGAGCAAGCCATGGGAAGCAAGCCAGTAAGCAGCATCCCTCCAAGTTCCTGCCCTGTGTGAGTTCCAGTCCTGACTTCCTGTGGTGATGAACAGCAACTTGGAAGTGTAAGCAGAATAAACCCTTTCCTCCCCAACTTGCTTCTTGGTGTTTTGTGCAGGAATAGAAACCCCGACTAAAACACCTGTGCTGGCACCAAGGGCCATGTCTGGTCCCACCACCCTGCAGCAAACAGGGTATATTACCACTAAAGGTTAGGAGGACATCCCTAGTCTGCACCCATGTTGATATCTGAGGGCTGTGCAGAGCTGGCCCCACCCCTCGTCTTGGCATTATGGAAGAGCTGACCCCCGAAGGCATGAGAGGAGGAGAGAGCTGGCACCTCCCCTTGCCAAGTGTGGCACTAGGGAGAACAGGGGTTGGGGGGAGACCTTACTCAGGAAGCACAGTAGACCTAGTTTGGAGAGGGTTTCAGGTGAGCCATCCCAAGGGCATGAGCACGGAAGAGCTGGTCCTGCCATTCATCTGCTGTGTGTTGGTATGGGCAAGAGAGAGGTGCCTTCATGCCCTTACCCCTTGCCACCTGCAGCAGGCAGGAGAGCTGGCCTGCCCCTCACCAGCTGCAGTGCTTGGGAAAGCAGGCCCTGCATGTCACCTGAGCAGCAGCACAGTAGAGCCAACCCTGTTGACAAGGGTGCACATAAGTCAGCCCTGAAGGCATGAGCGTGGGAGAACTGGCCCCACCACTTGAGAGGAGTCCCTGTGAGGAGCCAGTATTGATAGTGTAGCAGAAGCCAGGGGCCTTGCACAAGACCAATGGCTCTGCAATGACTCATTGCAATGAACATTTGCAAGTAAAGGTGTGTGGACAGGAGACATACTACAGACTCCATGATTTTTTGTTTTTTTTCCTTTCTTTATTTTGGGGGAGGTTTCAAGGGCAGAGGGCAGGTAGGAAGAGACGGGGAGATGAGTAGGATTGGGGGATATGGTGATGTGAAATTCACAAAGAATCAATAAAAAGTGAAATAAAGATTTTTTTTAAAAATTATTTTTAATTCTGTGCAATATGTGCACATGAGTGCAGGTACCACAGAGGCTCTGGCCTGGAGTGACACTTATAGTTACTTAATGTGGATGCTAGGAATTGAACTTGGGTCTTCTGGATGAGCAGGCAGTACATGCTCTTAACCACTGAGCCACTTCTCCCACCTCCAATCACAACTTTAAGCAGGACTCCTGGGCAGGTGCCCAGCCTCCTGTTGCTGGGGCCACTCCCCAAATTCCCTGCTCCTCAAGGCTACAGGAGGGGTGTCTTTGATGGACAGAGACACCAGCCAGACCTGAAGTGGTCTGGACACCTCACTAAGGTACCTTTATTCCACCTGTGCGCTCTTTGCTCTGTGGCAGGCCCAGGCAGTAAATGCAAATGCTTGCTTGGTGGTCTTAGATTTCTGCTGTGATTATCATAGTGAGAAGATGCATGCATTCCTCTAGGAGCTGCTGAAGATTAAGGGCCTGGTTAGTAATGTTCGTGGCAGTGTCATGTGCTAGGACTCCTGGATAGAGAAGGCATTCAGATCTGAGCAGACCTTAACTCTTGGGTGGTAAACTAAGTCTGGATTCTAGACTTTACAGCTCCAGACGCACAAACACAGAGTGCCAGCGACCCCTGCTGGCCTCTGAGTGCAGTGCATGCCCAGGGCATCCATACTGCAAACTGGTCAGACTCGGAGGTTGAGCAACTCTAGAGGGCCTGGCACAGGGAACACAGCTGTGCAGGCCTACCCATCAACGCAGAAAGCCTTGAGCAGAGCTGTACCTGTCCTGAGTTGTCTGTGGACATTGTCTGCAACCCCAGATGCCAGTGTGTCGCTTTGACCTGGAAGAGCCTTCAGAGGTCAAGTCATGGCTGTTACACAAAATTGTGCTTTCATATCAGCGTATGCTTGGCTTGTACAGACTGGCACCCTAAGAATGAACCTAGGAATTACCCAGGAGGCTACACCTCAGCTCTGAGATGGTTAGCCAGGAGTAACAACACCTCCAGAACAGCAGAGTTCTCCAGGTGGCCTATGGTTCCAGGCCTAGTGTCCTACACCAGCTTGATGACCCCTCATGACTGCTGCCCTACATTGTACCCCAAAACTTGGAGGCACAAAACATTTTGTCATCATCATAGATGGCCAGCAATTAGACAGTGGCAATAGGATGGGTGTCCTGCCTGCTGAGGGCCAATCGGGCTGGGTTTGAAAAGACTGGGTGGGACCCAATTCCACAGTGACATTCTAGCTCCTGGGCAGGAAAACATGGTTGACACTGAGATCTTCTGAAACTGGTCTTGCCAACATTTTAGTTGTATACTACTGGCTAGCTCAGGGATGGTTTCGTATCCCAGCAATGTGACCCAGTCACATGACAGCATCACTTCACATCCCTCCATGAATCAAAACAGTCACAAGCCTGTAACCCAGAGAAGGATGATAGACCAACTCTGCCTCTTCACAGGAAGACCACTAGGGAGTCTGCAGCTGTTCTTCAAAACACAGCATGCATAGGCACCAGTGCAGCTCTCCATGCTGGCCTTGTGGCCTGAACAAGATGGTTCCTGAAACTTGTGCCCAGTTCCCTCCATGCCCTGATGCTCCTGCCTGGAGCTCAGAATTGGTCCCTCTGTGCCTGCGCAGGAAAAGGTGACCGAGGAGAATTGCCCTGGACCAACCGTGGAAAGGGGGGTGCCGTAGAAAGGGAGCTGGGTGATGCCTCAAATGACAACATGGTTTGACTTACCTGGCCCCAGCTTCTCCCATGTCTGTACATGCATGTGTGCATATGTGTGTGAGCGCTCATGAGGGCCAGAGAGCAAGCTCAAGTGTTTATCCTCAGAATGCTGTCCACCTCCTTAGAGACTGTCTCTTGTGAGCCTGGAGCTAAGCAATTAGGATAGATTGGCCCTGGTATTCGTACCACCACACCTAGCATTTTTATACACACACACACACACAGAGAGAGGGGGGGGGAGGGAGAGAGAGAGTGAGTGAGTGAGTTCAGGGGATGAACTCAGGTATTCACACTGACAAATATCCTATTTTTAAATCTGAGTACTTACAAGCAAGGGTGGAATGACAAGCATGAGCAATAAAGGGGAAATAGTTCCTTAGCTGCGTCTCCCTCCGTATTGGCTCTGCTAGATTGCCAGAAAAGGGACCAAAACTTGTGAGACAAGTAGTCGCTCCTATTGGCCAGCAGAGGGCAGCACAGTGCCGCTCTGCAGCTGGGATCAGACAGTGGTAGCCTTCTAGGACACAGGTGGACTTAAGAGGTAGCAGGGAGTCTTGCCTGCTGAGCAGACTCAGGGCCAGGGCTTCTGGAACGCAGTGTAGCACCAGTGGAAATGGAAGAAGGGAAAGTGACTGTCATCCTCGCGACAGATGGGAACCTGACCCAGAGATAAACAGTGTGGAGCCAAGGTTTACAAAGTAACTGGCTGGCTGGGACTTCAACCTAGGAATTTGGAACACTGCTACCCTCCTTGCTGGGATAAAACACTGAACAAAAGCAACTTAGGAAAGGCTTGACTCACAGCCCAGGGGGAAAGGCATGCCAGTGGGAGCACATTGCATTCTGTCAGGAAGTCGAGAGATGAACATTTGTGGCTTAGCCCTTCTCCTTATTCAATCTGGAACTCCAGTCCACAGGATGGTCCCACCATCAGGGTGGGCCTTTCTTCCTCAGTTAAAGCTTTCTGGAAATGCTCACACAGACACAGTAAAGCATGCCATGTGATTCTCAGTCTTGTCAAGCTGACCATGAAGATAGCCAACCCAAGGCATGGGACAGACTACTCAACTTATTATGAAATTCTGGAAAAACTTAATCCACAGGACCAAAAGCAGAACCACAGCACCGGAAACATGGCACCATGTTGGGATGGGGGTGACTACAAAGATCACCAGGAAACATTTTAGGTGCCTGATTCTTATGACCAGTGGCAGTGCACTGTCAAAACTCAGTGGCTACCCAACCAAACACGTGTTTCTTCTATGTAACTTATTCTTTATTAAAAGTTAGGGCTTGGGGCCAGCAAAGCAAAGGGCTGGGTGTCCATGCGGGCTTAAAGCATCACTTCCATCTTGAAGCTACCATCCATCGCCTCCTGTTTGGAAACCTATCGAGAGGAACTGGGCCCACAGAAACCCCACAGCTCCCATTAGTTCCAGAGATCTGTTTACTCATGAACAGACAAAGGCTCTTCCAGAGAGTTCACTCCTACCCAGAGGTTACTGCCAGCCCTGCCGCTGTTGCTGGCTTTCAGACTACAGGTGGAAACTAACTCCACCCTAGTGGTACAGACCAAAAATAAAAATAAAATAAAAAAATAAATGAGGTATCTGAGTAACATTGTAACACTGTGCTGTGCCTGTAAACACTGCCAGCTCTTCCATCCACGGTAGATGCAACTCCTGCCAAACTGAACAGTGATTCAGGAGCAGACAGACCACTGAAACCAATCCTATGATCTCCTAGCCCACAGGTCAGAAGGAATGTGTGTCTCAAATGCCGGTCACCTTCCAGATGGGCAGGGGCAGGGAGACTGTATACCTTTGTTTGTGGGCAAGTACATGTGTGCCCACATGTACAGCTGTCTGCACATAGACCAGAGAAGATAGCTCCAGATGGCCCATAAACCCTAACAATCTTCCTGTCTCCACCCAGGACAGCACTGGGGATACAGGCCTGTGTGCAGCCCCACCTAGCTTTCTATGTGAGTGCTGGGATCTAAGCACAGTGCTTACCCAGTGAGCAATCTCTCCAGCCCCAAGATCCCCCCCCCCAACCCCCACGAATTTGTTTGGTCTTAGCTTTCTTATCACTGGACTGGGTTCTTGCTTTGTCCCTTCTTCTAATCTCAGCACGCCCTTGATGGGCCTGTGTTCTCTGTCTGTCACATCTGCCTCTCGCTTTTCCCATTCAGCTGTTTCCAGGGCTTTTACTGTATGCAGCGTGAAAGTGCAGCACTTCACACACACCTCGGTGTCATCCCCTGTTGCCCTTGCACACCCTCCCCCAACCACCCAGTCACTCTGAGGAGCACACACCTGCTGTGGACTCCGGGAGGGTGCGGTAGAAATGCACCAGAAGCAGGTGTCCAGCTGTAGGGCATGCGCTTGTTGTGGTGCATTATGATTAGCACTCGCATAGTGGCCTCCACTCGGCCCACACACAGGCTACCACAGTCTGCTCACTGACCATGCCAAGGGATGTAATGGCTGTTTTAGCGTGTTTCTCTGGTGGTGGCCTGACTCTCTTGGTTGGTTTTCTGGGTCCCTGGATCTGTCTGTATGAATCGCTTGCTCAGCCTTTCACCCCCTTTCCTACTGAGGTCATCTTTCACTGACTTGCAGGAGTGCTTTGTGTACTCCTCACACCTAACCCTTGGCTGGTGTCACCCCACTGCAGATGCCATCTTCCAAGCTCCTGGATCTCCATGCAGGAGGCCCCTGCCAACTCATAAAGCCAGCTCAGCTAAGGCAGAAGAGAGGAGGTAAAGAGAAAATGGGAAATGAACTGCTGGTTCAAATCCCACATACTAAATGGAACAAAATATTTACAGGGCCATAAAAACTATATAGACCTTTTCTGTACTTCAGTGTTCCAAATAAAAGAAACAGATGAGTGTACAAAAGACCTACCAGCTAAAATAAATGTTACGAAAGAATATTTGTTAAAACAGTATAAAATAAAACTAAGAACCATGTCTTCTACTGAAAACTTCATGCTATGAGGAAATGCCACAGAAGTTGGTGGGGGTCAGTAAAGACAGCAGCCGAGGGGCAAACATTCTACATGGTCCTGAGCCTGGACCTTAAAGGAGAGTAATGAGGGCTGGGAGATGGCTCAGGAGGTAAACATGTTTGCCCTCGAGGTGTGAGGACTGCGTTCAGATCCTTAGAACCCACATAAAGGTGCCAGGGTATGGAGCATAGGTAATCCCAGCACTCCCACAGGGAGATGAACCTGGGGAATGTGGTGGCAGGAGAATCCCCAGAGGCTTTCAGGCCAGCTAGCCTGGCAAGCAAGGTAAGGTAAGGACCAACACTCAGAGTTATCTTCTGACCTCTACATGTGTGCCCTGGTGCACACATAGTAAAAATAAATTGAACCAGATTAGAATGGGGTGGGGGAACGAGCAAGAAAGAAAAGCTTTGAAGTACGCAGAAGGTTGGCTGTTAGGTGCCTATCAGCCAATACTTCCCTTAGGGCCCCAGGTGTCCAAATGCAGGGGACACAGCAATTGGCAGGATGCAGACAGGAACTCTAGCTACCTTTGGATCAAGTGCTGGTTCACCCAGCAAATGGGACCAACAAAGAGCAGGGACCTTTGTATTCAATGGCCTAGTGACTAGGGCATTAGAAGGCCTCAGCAGCCTGAAGCAGTAGGCAGTGCTGGGTCTTCCTTCATCTGGCTGTGGGAACTCTTGGGATTAACCACATCCCTACTCCCTCAGTAGAGAGCACAAGCAGCGAAGACTGTGTATGCGGAAGCAGAAGGCTTAGGGGGCTTGTGGTACTGGGAGAAACAAGGAAAGCTGGCCTGAACACATTCAATACCACCCAAGAGGATCCATGACTCAGTCCACATCAGACCAACTCACTGGAGAGAGCAATGACTGGGGACCACAAAGTCCTCTCGGGACACCTGTAGGCAAATTCCAGCTACTCTGTTGAATATGATTGGCTTCCTACAGTTCCCATGACTTAAGAAACCTCAATGGAAAGCTAACTGGAGTTCTGCCATCTGCTTCACCATGAGTCGGAAGCTGAGGAAAGTTCAGTTATGGTGCTGAACAGTGGGAATCTTCCATCTGACCCTGTTGGGAGGACACAGACCCGAGACCAGGTAACACAAACTCCTCTAGCGAGGAACCAATAGTCCCACACTGCTCTAGGTCCACTGGAAACCCATTTTCTCAGCCCCGGGACTACATTCCAGGAGTGTTGACATCAGTGGCAGTGGCAGCTGGCCCACACCCAGCAGTTTCCAGGCTCTGGAATTTCACCTTGGTTTTGTTTGCATTTTGTATTGGCTTCTAATTGGTTGACTGATGTAAGACTGTTGGTATTTATTTTTCCCCAAGAACATTATAAAATAATAATAAAATCCATATATAAACCACACCCAGTATCACCATCATCTGTGTCCCTTCTGGTGCACTCCCCAGCTCTTGGTAGACAAGCATCTCTACTCTCATAGCCCATACCACATACACAGCCCAAGGGCTCGAGCTGACTGCCCCACGAACAGACAGAAGCAGGGGTTCCAATCCACAGAAACATCATCATGGAACAGGTCACAGGCCCACGCAGGTCACACATGGAGATGCATGAATGTAGCTGTGGGGCCATGGTCCCCAGACTCTGTACCTGCAGAGCTTGTGACAGTGAGGGTGCACCTCCACCCAGAAAGGACACAAGCTGGAAGGCAGCCCTCTGCTGTCCAGATGGAGAGGCACAAAGCAGACTAGATACTTGGGACCATACATGCAAAGACAGACGTGGCAAGAGAAGGTGGCTTGCTTCCATCTGCTCACCTCCTGAGTACGTGGCCTCCCATCTTAGATCTATGGCCTCAAATCTGAGGGTCTAGTTCCTCTTGACTTTCCCTCGTCCACTACAAGACAACACTTATAAAATATCAGGTTTTACGAATACTTGTCTCTCTTGCAGAGGACCCAAGTCTGTTCCTCGCCTCCACAGGGTAGCTCACAGCCATCAGCTTCAATGGATCTGGCGCCCTCTTCTCCACTCTATGGTCGCCAGGCATGCAGATGAACATGCAAGCAAAACAACCCAACACGTAAGAAAAAAATAAGTTTTCAAAATAAAAAATAAGAGAAAGAGGCTGGGAAGTGTCTCCGCTGGTAAAGTGCTTGCCACACAAGCCAGATGACCCGAGTTTGAGTCCACAAAGCCACGTAAAAAGCTAGGTGTGGTGTACGTACTTGTAATCCTAGTACTGAGGAGGTAGAGCCGGGAGGTGGGGGAGCTGGAGCTCACTGAATGGGTGAACCCCAGGCCCCAGTGAGAGACTTTGTCTCAAAAATAAGGTGGACCCTCTGGCTCCAAAAGTGTCTCCGTGTATGCGCCTATGTTTGCCGCCAGCACACACCAATGACAGACAGTAATAAAATAGCAGGCAGACCCCAGCGGGTGAGAATGGGAACTCTTCGGTCCTTCCTTTAAACAATGCCCCATACTTTGCTTTAGTAAGGTCTGAGAGCATTCCGACACATAACCATGGATTATGGGGCTCTGTGCCCAAGGGTACCCTACCCCAAGCTGCTGCACAAGGCAGCTTATACCTTAGCCACTGCCAGGCCTCTCCTGGAATAATTAACTGGACCATCTTAAAACACAGACTGCAAGATCCACAGACGAGAGAAACATGTCTCCTCAGGTAGAAATATTTACTACGTTTAACAACTTTCCACAGCTATTTACACAGTTATAAAATGGAAATAAAAATGACATAGGTTTGGTGCCAAAAGTGACACATCCAAACTAAGACTAGTACAAAAATAAACTTTCAAGCTAAGTTTTTAAAATAAACAGGCTTGTCGTGTGCTGAAGTGCCATCGCTGTCACTGCAAGGCAACCCTGGTGCAGTGGGAACAGTGCCCGGGAGCTGCCTGTGTTCTTGCAAGAATGCAAGCAAACGAACAAAGATAAATATACAAGAGTTATGTTCCTGAGCTATACAAGTTTAGGGCATCTAAACTGTAGTGAATTCCTGCTAAAGAGAAGCCCCATGGAGTTGAGGTTGATGAACGTTCCCTGGTGCCCAGCCACTGGCACCAGGATGTGGCATCGTGCTCTGAGAGAAAGCTAAGCCCACTTGCAAAGCAAGTGGCTAACAAAGATGTGGGCTGTGAGTCCCAAGTGGCCCACCATCACTGCACTAAGTCTCCCACTGCAGATAAGCAGGCACATGGGCATGGGGAAGGAAGAAGCTGCTTCGTTTGGAAGCCCCCATGCCTCACACACCTTTGGTGATGTTGACGGAAATGCCTAGCATTTCCTTTTATACTTAATGCACATAGCAGCAGTCGACCTCAGGAGTCAACAACAGTGGAAGACACAGGAGGCCAAGAGAGCCCTGTCTACACAGGCCTGCAGCCTTCAGCAGCTCACTTTCCTCACCACAGAGCTGGACCAGTTCTGTGCCTGCTGGAATAGCATGCCGGCTGCTGAGAGTGAGGGCTGAGCCCAGAGCATGGCCTAGCCAACTCCTGCTTGGCCTACGTGCAGGGCAGCAGGATGCTGGCCATGCTCAGACTCCTCAGGGGCCCAGTGAGGATGGCAAATGCTGAGGGGAGCAGAAAGGGGGGCTAATGAGTAGAGTGCAGCCCACAGCAGAGTGTCTGCCTGTTCCACCTGAGCTGGTGCCAGAGACAACACGAAGGAAGGATGCCACACTCTGGATCCCTGAAGCCACTTGCTGAGCTCCGCTCATTGGTCCTGGACCTTGGCCCTTTTGGCTTTCAGGGACAGGTGCTGCAAGAGAAAAGGAAACATCACTGGGGTGGTGAGACAGGGAAAGTAGACTCCAGCCAAGCTCCCACAAGTCAAGCCTCCTGCCTGGCCCACACCTTCCCAAGGAAGGCTGTGCCCCAAACTGCAGAAGAGACAAGTAAAAATATATAGGAATCTTCCTTACATCACCATGGACATCAGTTTACAGGACTGAGGGATAAAAATTCTTTATCATAAAGCCAAATTACTACAAGTTCTCAAATAAATATTTGAGGCAGAAAATATGAACATAGCTCCAAACCAGGGACCTCTTTCACCAACTGAGGGGATCCTGACCTCTCACTAATAATGTGATCCAGCAAGGCACAGACCCACAGCTGTGCAAGGTAGCACTCAGGAACACTCCCCAAGAGGATGCTGCACCCAATTGCTAGTGCCCAAGCCCCATGTCCCAGCATACCCAACATGACCTCATAGTTCCCCAGAGAACTGCCAGCCCTGAAAGAAAACAGCACACCACCAACGACGACATGTCCTAACAGAGTGGCAGGCCCAGGTCTAAGGAAATGGTGGGCTCCAGGCTTTCTACCACACTTGTACCCAGGAGAGGCAAGTGCAGGTCCTCACACAGTGAGTCAGGTATCATTCCCTGATCACAACGGACTTTTTGAAGCATATCTCTGTACGTTTGCTGCTTTTCTGGATTCTTTCCTCTCTGTTCTTCACCAGACATGACTCTAAACTAATCCTGGACAAGTATAGCCTTATCCAGGATGGGCGATGACACCATCTGCCTATGAGCCAGTTTTGGTACACTTCACTGGAAAGAACGCTGAGTATAAACAAAGTTCACTTTGAGCCATTCCAGGCCCCTACAGTGTGAAAGCAACTTTGAAAAACAAGTGATGGGAAGTCACTGGAGGTGCAGGAGGCACAGCATGCTGACATCAAGGCTGAGCTGCACCCAGCACAGCAGACCTGCCCTGGAGGTGCAGGAGGAGCATGCTGACACCTAAAGCTGAGCTGCACCCAGCACAGCAGACCTGCCCTGGAGGTGCAGGA